>JAHWFO010033501.1:606420-620262 GCA_023313115.1 Rhysida immarginata
TTCTTAGTACTTAACAATTTCTTGAAAATCTTTAAAAATGATCAGTAGCTGGAGATAATGAAGAGTTAGCAGACTATTGAGAAAGAGTGGAAAGACGACAGAGAAAGCAAACCTTTAGCTCCGTGCTGTATTGAGCAAATGGGAAGCAAGTAAATAGAAGAATTGGCGACCGCTAGACTACCCAAAGTGATGAAAGGCCAAATTTTGCTTCAAGCATAATTATCCCGGGCAACGCCGGCTCCCTGCTAGTCTTCTTCTTTCTTTCTATATATATAAAGAAGGATGTTTGTGGGTCTGTTTGTTTGTTTGTGGGTTTGTTTGTTTCTTATGCAAATCTACAGTTTTATTCCGATCTTGATAAAATTTTGCATACTTGACCTTCAAAGCATGAGGAAGGTCACTGTCTACCTCAGATTTCGAAAAAGTAATAATTATTTATAAAAAATCGATATTCATGGTTATGGCAGGGCATATGAATGAGAAATATCTCATGACCAACAATGCAAGGCAAAGTTTGTGCAACAGAACAAGGCAAAGTTTGTGCAAATAATAGTCCCTTCGCTCTATATTGTAGCGATTGAGTTATTATTTAACCAATTTAGAGGTTTAATTTAGCTTTTTGAGGTTGTTCTGTTTACCTACAAGCGTAATTATCCCGGGCAACGCCGGGTCGTCTGCTAGTTTAATCATAAAAACAGTCCGAGCCACGCGCGGGGTTATCACCAAGCTTATTTGGTACCACATCAGATCCAAGCATTTCATAAAAATGCATTTTGACTATATTCTGTTGGAATATGTATATTTTGGAAACTGAGATGTTGATAATGCGATGACTGAACGTTCGTTTCCAAGAATTATTAATAATGTGCATAAAATGATTATGCAATGACAGAACATTAATAAGGCAGCGTCTATTGATGATGCAAAGGAATCACGCGCGTCTCCCTTGAGTTCCATATCAAACGTCCAGACGACTGGCAAAAAATTATGTGCCTGGAAAGGAAAGAGAAAGAACGAGTATTGGTTAGAGAAACTCTGCAACTAAAATAGAAAAAGCTATACGGGCATTTGAAACATCTGAACAACGGGAGTTTGGAATAGAGCAAAAGCTTCTACGTTAAGAGCAAGAACAACTTGAGTCTAAAGTATCTGGTCCCGGTATATCACCTAGAATTCCTGTTTTTCGTATTTTTCGTAGAATGGATAGTCCCTTTGCTCTGTGTTGTATTGATTGAGTTATTATTTAACCAATTGGGAGTTATAATTTAATTTTTTGAGATCTATCTCTTTACCTACAAGTGTAATTATCCTGGGCAACGCCGGATACCTCTTCTAGTCAAGCTATAACTTTTGAACCGGAAGTCCAGAAATATGAATTCTTGGATATTTATGGTGAGTTACTTAAAATTTTAGCTCTTATACACTATAACTTATATAGTCGTCTGGGGTCCTAGAAGGGGCCCTAAACACAAACAGAGCTATAATGTTTGAACGAATAGGCTTAGAAATCTGAAAATTTGTATGCTTATAGCAGTTTACTAAAAAATTTAGCTAATATACACGAAAAACTAGTATAAGGCTCTTAGGGCTCCACAGGTGGCTCTAATCTCTAAACAATAACCTCTTTATTTGAATAATAAAAAGGCCTAAGAATTTGAAGTTTTATATTTTTACAGTGCATTACTTAAAAATTATACACAATATACAAGGAGACTGGTATAGTCCTCTGGGCCGCTGGCGGCCTCAAATACAATTGAAGCTATAAAATTTGAACGGAAAGGCCTACGGTCCTGAAATTTTGTTTAATCATAGTGTGGTATTTAAAAATTTAGCTAATCTATATTAAAAATTCTATAAGTCTCTTGGCGGGGGAGTTGCGGCCTGAATCTCAAATCAAGCTATAAATTTAAAACCAGAAACCCAGAAACCTGGCATGTTTTATAATTATAATGTGTTGCTTAAAATTTTAGCTATTACACACGAAAATTGATATAGCCGCGAGGCTCCAAATATAAATCAAACTATAACTTTTGTACGAAAAGGCCTAAGAACCTGATAGTTGAAATTTTGAATTTGTGCCCCTCTACTTATTATAGTCACTAACCGCTACCGCTAACATTTTGATGCTAAAACCCTTTTATCGTTGGATAACGATGCCTTAACTAATTTTTTATTATTATTATTTTATTCTATTTTTTTTATTAGGAGCTTTAGCATAAAAGCTATTTATAAGAATGCGCCCTTGGTCTGTACGTTTATCCGGCCGTCCGCCGTTTGATAACTTGAAAACGGATTAACTTTTTCAAATTCTGTTTTCAGAAATATGACTATCAAAGTCTTACATGTTAGCTCGGCCGTATCAACTTTTCAGAATTTTTCGTGGACTCCTTCAAGTCGAATTCACGTGCTAAAACAGGGAGTGTAAAGAATTCAAAGATACTGGCATGTCATATAACAATCGATTTGTCAAGAAGGAATATATTGATACTTTCTGTTCATCTTTTAAGCATTATTGACATCGCGCGCGCACGTGAAATCGCTTTGTCAACGCACGATTGCTTAAGCGCTTATAATCTATAAGCTTATTATTAAGTAGCGGAAAAATGGACCTACTGATTGGTTTTATTTTACACATGATTTGAATCACCCTTCATCATTTCTACAATTTTTTGAAATTCGGAATGTAGCTTACTATGGGCATATGCACCTTCACTATTTAGTTTGGTTTTGATTAGCCCACTAAGGTCGGAGTTTTAGGGATGAAAATTAGAGGGGACCAAAAGGTCTAGGTGTATTTATGCATATAAAGGAGTGAAATTCGGTATGCAGATTCCTATAAGCAAGATCTCCAATCTATAAAAAAAATTTTTTTCCCGAGGTATCCATGCCTTCCTGACTCGGTGGTGGAAATGCATCGAAAAGATGGGGACTACATTGAAAAATAATGTACCAACTCTATCTGTAATAAAAAAGCTGTAAAAAATATTTCCGGTTTTTATTTGACTGACCCTCGTTAGTAGAACAAGAATGGAGCTACTTATTGGTTTTCATAATTTCTACATTTTTTTGAGGTAGAAGGTTGAAATTCGGAATGTAGCTTACTATCGGTATGTCCATCTGCGCTATTTAGTTTGGTATACGGTGGTCGGAATTATTGGGGTGGGATTCAGAGAGGGCAACATATCTATGTGGTATTTAGGTACGTAAAGGCGTAAAATCCAGTATCCAGATTCTTCTAAGCAAGATCTACATTACTGTGAAGTTTAGGCCCAACTGTTCCAGTGGGATCGGATTTGCGGGGATGGCAGTTACTTGGTCCTTAGAACTATGGCAACATATGGCATGTGATATATCATACGTTCGGAAATGATGAGAAAGGAAAGAAGATACGAGGGTTTTTACATTTTTTACATATTACGTTCGAGAAAATCAATTTATTGATTAAAAAAACTTGGGGAGAGGTAAAACGTGCAGATAAAGGGGGGAAAATAGATGACTTGCCTTATCCTGCACGGGAGGCGGGGGGGGGGGGGGAGAGAATTAATTTCTTTTTAATAAACTTATAAATGTATTTCTGCTTCACTGCTAAAGCTCCTCCTTGGAATGTTTACAAGATTTTATTCAACTTGAGTTTGTTTGGGTAAAATCTTTCAATCATTTTTTCGTCTAATTTTCTTTGCTCAAACGACTCAAATTTGACACACTGATTCATTTCCGGTGAAAATAGATTACTGTATAAAAATTTTCAAATTCGATTTCTTAAAATTAAATATATATAGAATAGTTTGAAAACTAGTAATGAATATACACTGAACGACCAATTTATTAAGGACACCTCTTACGGAAAATGGATCGGCATCCCAGTGACACCCAAACAATGGAACAGGCCGAAGCTGTGTATATGGGTAAATCCAAGGATTTGACAGACTTTGAACGAGGCACGATCGTTGGAGCTCGACGGGCGCTGTTGAGCATATCGCATTTGTGCCTAAGAAATCTCGGGAGCATTTGTTGGAGCTCGATCATTACCAAAGCCGTCCTCGGGTTTTCCCGTGCCATAGTGTCAAGGGTATCCGTGAATGGCAGTTATGCCAAAAAACAACCTCCAACAAACACAACTCCGGCCATGGATGAACGAGGCCAACGGCGACTGGCACGAATCATCCACAGCAACAGGACGGGAACAGCCCAACAAATTGCAGCGCATTTCAATGAGGGAGCATCCCAACCCATTTCGGAGCACACGGTGCGGCGCACCTTGCACCGAGCTGGGTTTTACAACAGGCGGCCAGTACAGGCGTCGCTGTCACCGCAAAATAGGAAAGCGCGCCTACTATGGGCACACAGGCATTGCCACTGGACACTGGATGAGTGGAAGGGGTCGCTTGGTCCGACCAACCGCGGTTCCTACTTCATCATGCGGATGGCAGACTGCGCATCTGGCGCAGATAGCACGAGGCCATGGACCCATCCTGTCAGCAGACAGCCGTACAGGCGGGTGGAGGAGGAGTGCTGGTTTGGGGTGTCTTCTCTTGGGACACACTGGGTCCTCTAATATCTGTAGACACATCCCTGAATGCGACACACTACCTGAACATTGTTGCCGATCAAGTGCACCCGTTCATGATGACTGTGTTCCCTGGTGGTGACGGACAGTTTCAGCAGGACAATGCTCCCTCTCACCGTGCTAGAATGGTCTTGGACTGGTTCGAGGAACATGAAGCGGAATTCCACCTGCTTCAGTGACCAGCTCGGTCAACTGCGGAAATCTCATAAACGGTTCGTTATCCAAACCATGTTTAGAGGTTTGTTATCCAAACTTCCCCGCTGTGGAGAATCACCACCAGAAGTTTTCTGTCTGAAACAAAGGCTATAACATTGCTATTTATACCTATTCATCTATGTGCAGTCTCGCCCGATCTCAACCCGATCGAGCATTTATGAGATGAACTGGAGAGAACCATCCGACGCCTTCCCACACTACCCTCCAACCTGCACCAATTACGGGACGCTGTTATGTCAGCCTGGGCTGCTATTCCTTCGCAACGGTTTCAACACCTTGTTGAATCCATGCCAGCAAGTATTCAGGCAGTTCTCGCCGCTAAAGGAGGCGCAACACGCTATTAGCGGTGTGTCTCCAATAAATTGGTCGTTCAGTGTACGTAGGATATTTCAAATGTTTATACGTATTGTAGCGATCTGCTAGATTACCCAAAACAGACCCCGTAATACCCAGAACATCACTAACAGATTTGTATCAACGCATTCTATTCTACGGGGAATTTCTCTTACAAGGAGAGGTTACGAAGTTGGGAAAACGGACTCAGGTGGGACTTGGCATATACGTAGAGGCTCCTTGCCTGTGAGGTGTGTGAAGAACCGTCGCGCGCACTTTTCAGCCGTTCGCGAGATAATAGAACTGAAATTTGGGCGCCTGAAGCGGCGCTCGTTAATTGTCAGGAGCAGCGCAGCGGTAGCGCAACGGTAAAGCATCCCGTATCTTTTTGCGGGTTGGCATCCCGTATCTTTAGAATACTATTGTGGAGATTGTATATTATAAATGTTTTCAGAATGAAAAGTGTATAAACACTTCCCTGCTTTGTATAAAAAATGTAAAAAAATGCCCTGCTGTATCGAAATTATTAACGAGTTATAAAAAACGCTATGTTTATGCCTTTATTAATTGTAAAAGAAGAAACTTGAAAAAGAAAATGCTTTTTTCACTGTTATTAATAAAAAGGTATAAAATCGCAATTTTTTAATCTTGACAAACAAAGTAAATAAAAGGGCATTTTTAATCGTGATTATTAGTAAGGAACGAAAAAAAAAGACCGTCGTGCAGAGTTTTGAAGAAAACGTTCCCCGGCCGGGACTTGAACCAACAACCCGCAAAAAGTTACGGGATGCCGAGTGCACGTTTAACCCTTGCGCTACCGCTGCTACTGACAGATCATGCGCGTACAATGTACAAAAGGCGCGCCATATCATGCGCCCAAATTTCAGTCAATTATCTCGCAAACGGCTGAATAGTGTGCGCTACGGCTCTGCACAATTACACAAGCAAGGACCCTCTATTTATACACCAAGGCACACTTGGATCAGTTTCCCCAACGTCGTAGCCTCTACTTGTTAGTTCAACTATTACTAATAAATTAAAAACCACACAAACGTTGGATTCGTCCCCCTAATGATCAATAAAGCGACGGGGTAGTTGAATATCTCTAATGTAAATGATAAACAACTGGGCGAATACAAAAAAAAATAAAAAAAATAAAAAGAATTTTGTAAATTAAAAAACATAAAACTGAACGTTCTTATAGTCTTGTAAGGAAAATCTTAATCTATAACTAGCGTCTTAGCTTCTTACACAATTGTCTAGTTTCGTTATAACTCGTCGTCTCTTATTTATCACCAAAATTAATGTTAGGTTGTTGAAGCAACTGAGTCTATTAATAAAGAGATTATTTAGCCAGCCGTCCTGTCGATTATTTTCGGTAAACTTTTACATTCAAGTCCAGTTAGCAGAAAACTATCGTTGTCCTATGCTTTTTATTACGCTTTTATTACCTGTCTCGAACATCGTCAAGACAGGTAAATGGATGTTAAGGGGAATCACGCGGGGAAGGGGGGGCTAACTCTTTCGCGCAACGAGATGTATTCTATCTCGTTGCTTTCGCGTCATGCATTCATACGGGAATAAGAAAGGTACGGGGAAATAAATTAGTAAGGAAGGGTACCGCGATCGTCCCAAATGGAATACTCGAAGCAACAAACTTCATCACGAATAGGGAATCGTTTTCTTCGGTGCAAAGGTAAGTTCTAGTCTCAATTATATTGTTATTTAACGTTAAATTCTATCTCACAACACGTGATGCAGGTAAATATTAATTCTCTTTTCAGTTTAGTTTCTCCCGTAAATAGTAATTCAGGAATGAACACGATATGACACCTCAGGTTGATTCACTATGTATCTGCGGGGCCCTCCATTAAAAAAAATCTTAGGTTTTATCTGGTCGGCGTCTATTCGGGCGGATAATTCGGTCGTGGGACCTTGCAAACGAAGCGTCGGGTTATTCGTCTAATAATCGTCCGTCAATATTTGCAGAACAAGAAACAATAAAGGTGAATTAGAACTAGAGTAATAGGCGGGTAAAGGGTCTTTATTTTTTTACTCACAAATTCTCCTAAGAATAAAATCAATAGAAAGTAGTAAACTAAGAGGAACTACTTAGGTTTCACTTAACTGACTCGAATCAAGAATATGATCGATCGGTGAAAGTCAATTATTGCCATGAGCTCTCTAAAACTGCATCGGAATACGTTATGAAAAGTGGTAATGTCTTTCAGTTTTCGTTCTCTTATTATTCAATCAGTAGATACATCGTCAAAGGATTAGAGTCTCTGTTGCGACTCCGTTTATCTATCCTCACAACCATTTTACTCAGTTTTCGACGGTTGTCAGATGCATCTTATAATTATTATTTTTTTTTTAGCAGTTCACCATTCGTTCGGCGTCTTCTTCTCCAGTCCATCGTTCGGTCCAAAATTATTTCTCCCCATCACGTCATCATATCGAGTTCGAGGCCAACGAGAGACAGGCCAGGGCACTCAAAAGTCACGTGATCATCGGGGTCCGGGCAACAATCCATCCTTCATTGTATCCAACAAACGAAAAAAATACTGATTGTTAAAACCCAAGATGGAGACATTGTATGATGAATTGTTCTCCGGGCCCCGATGATCATGTGACTTTTGAGTGCCCTGGCCTGTCTCTCGTTAGCCTCGATCGAGTTACGATTTTTTTCTTATTGCTACAACGTCTGCAACACTCGACCTCTTATTGTAACCAAAACTAGCTAGCACGCAATCGTAGTAAACATTCATCATTGTTGAAAGGCATAAAACTTCAGTTTTTAATCACCTTTTCCAGTTATAATAAAAAATTACGATTTAGTAATAAATAAATGCCTAGGAATAAAATTTACGTGAAGCACATTGAATCAAAAACAAATTTTTCACACAGAGCACTGGGGGGGGGGGGGGGGTGAAGCGCTTCAATATAATATTGAGTAAAGGATTGCAAATATTTCTAAATTTGTAATTACTAAATCTATTCAGATTTACTGAGAATCATTTGAAAGTTCAATATGGATTTAATTAAACGATTCTGTACAATGAGCGTCCCAAATTTTAATTTTATTCACAAAAAAGGCGCGCGAAAATCACGTGACTAAAAAGAGTAGCCACCGCAAACATGAAAAAACTTCGCGAACAAAAACCACGTAATAACAACGTTAAAACCCACAAAACTCGTATTAAATACGTCATAGATTACCCAAAAAACTGCAATTAAAATACATAAAAATAACCCACAAGAATATTTCAATTAATTTAAAATACCACACTTTAAAAAAAAGACACATTTTAAAAACGTAGACGCATTCGCCAATGGCAGTATTGTAAAACTCAAAAGGTGTTTCTACGTTGAGCACAGCGCCGTAACCAGAATTCTATTTCGGATGGGGAGAGGCTGAGGGAAGCTAGCCCAATTTTGCTAACGGAGGGGACGGCTGCAGAGCAACAGAATTAGTTGGCGTGTTGGTCAGTTTTTTTTTTTTTTTGGGGGGGGGGGGGGGGAGCTGTGGCATGCACTAAAACTGCAGAAAATATTTCGACATAGGGCACATTCTAAAATTTCACACCTCATGTTGCTGATGGGTACATACTAAAAATTCACACCCTCCATCTAGAGTAGACACATTCTAAAATTTCAGATCCTAGAACGAGACTGGGCACATTAAAAATTCATGTCCTACTCCAAGAGTGCCGCACGTTTTAAGTATGAATCGAGAGTAGAAACGTCCAAGTGAAACAATACTGACGTTGAGAATATCTCGCGAAATCGCAAAGCCGTGACAAACCGAAAAACGCTGTGGGCACAAAGTAAAATTTAACTTTTTTTTTTTTTTTAACTCTATTTCTTTTTCTAAGTCCGTGTTTAAATATATGAAGAGAATAAATTTGTATTCGTTGCTCAAAACTGTTTGCTGACTCACTAAATTATGTAACTGTGCAAGTTGAATGATTCGATTTGAATTATAAATAATTTGCTTTATAAAACGAGAATGCTGAAACGGATCTGTCGCATGGTACATTAGACGAAACGGATCAATTCATTCTTATCTCCTTAGACGTTTTCCTGTAGGTATTTATTAAGATAAAAAAGTTGCCCCTGCTTCGTCTATTTCTTAAGATTAAAAACTTCTCTTCAGGAACAAAATCTAAGGTGAATTTTGGCAGACATGATACTAGATATTTTCTCGAATGTGGAAAAACCGCAATTCCATTATGACCTAACAGGACGCATTTTTTAACCTATTACGTGGGAAGTTATAAAAAACTTTGCCAATTAATTGCATTTCATAATAATCGCATAAACCCACTTCTCATTCTCGGAAATCCTAGATGTTCGTATGCCCTTTCAGCTCGCGATGAGGACGTTAAGCGACATCCTTAAAATAGTTCAGGAGTAGACAGTCGTAACGGGAAAATGTTAAACTATTTTTTTTATCTATAAATTTTTATTTTCGCCTGTTTATTTTTGTAAAAAATTAATTTTAATTTTACTGTGGTAGATTATCCCAAAAGTGGCCGGAAAAAATCTGGTTTGCTATATTATATACGTAAACATACTCTGTATTCTAGGTGGTCTTGCTCAGACTAGGTATCGAAAAAAGATTATACTGTAACATGAAAATAGAAGCTTTACAGTACAAAACAGGTCAAAACAAATTGAGTTTTTGGAGTTTTTCGTCTTTATTCCTGCCTTTATCAATCCAAATGAGATGTTTAAAATTATATTTTGAGAAACACTGGAAACATATTAATAAAGAGCCAGCGTATAAATTAAGTGGTTTTCATTCCTGAGTTATAATTCAGAAGGTTGCCTACATCAATCGAAAACGCTAAACTGTTAAAATGAAAGAAAAAAAAAAGTAGGCAGAACACTCAGACAATCATTTGATCCAATACCGGATCTTCTGAGTATGCTATCTACGAGGCGTGTTTTTAAAGTGAGTACCGTTTTGTAATAAAAACAAAACTACTACTTTCAAAACTTTTTCTTTACCTTTAACTATTTTTCCACATAGTTTCCAAGATTATTGAAACACTTGTCATAGCGCTCAATGAGTTTCTGCATGCCCACTTCATAAAAGTCGCTGGCGAGGAAAGCCACGCAGTTTTCACTTATTATCGTCGCTGAAACGCTAAACTCCTTTAGATACTAAAACAGGTGGTAGTCATTGGACGCTAAGTCCGAACTATAAGGATGACAAGTTGTTCCCAGTTAATCAGATCTATTGGTTAAATAAACGTGGCAACTAAGTGGAAAAATAGTTAAAGGTATACAGAATCTGATAAAGAATAAATTCTGAAAATATATACAGGGTTCATAAAATGAGGGATAATAAATACCTAGTATGATTCTTCACATAAAAGTAAATAAAAAGTTCCCAATGCAAAATGTCGAAAACCCAATTTGTAAGGGTCTAAACACCACGTGAAGTTTGATGTATGCAATTACGTTTCAGAAAGAAATGAAAACGTTGTTTTGATTGTAATGAGGAAGAGTTCATCTTTTCTGTCACTACTTGTCGATGAAATGGAATAACGCTTGATGACGCCATAATGACGCCATGAAGTGCTGTTAAATCTTGGTGCTAACGATTTTTGAAGGAAAAATAATTTTGAGATTTCGACATTTTGCAAGAGGAGCTTTTTATTTACTTTGATTTGAAGAATCATGCTAGGTACTTAATATCCCTCATTTTATGAACACCCTCTATTAACGAGGATATACAGGGTGATTCAGAATTCATTGGGGTGATAGTATGGGTAATTCTAAGCAAAACAGTTCATAGGAACATGGGTCCGAATTTGAACGCTAACAGAGATATGAACAGAAATAAAAATGCCATAACCAAGACCAACATGTTACTAACTCAGGTTTTATAACATCTAGGATGATGAAATTTAAGGGAATAATAGGGTACATAAAACTGTGTATACGGTTAAAATTTGATTGAATTCCAACGAGTAGTTTCCGAGTGACACAGTCAACATCGTAACACGCGCTGGTTAGTACTCACATGTTAGCACTATTACGATGTTGAATGCATAACTCTGAAACTACTTGTTGGAATTCGATCAAATTTTAACTATTTATACAGTTTTATGTACTCTATTATTCCTCCAAATATCATCATCCTAGATTTTATAAAACCTGAGTTATTAACTTGTTGATCTTGGTGACGGCATTTTTATTTCTGTTCATATCTCTGTTAGCGTTCAAATTCGGACCCATGTTCATATGAACTCTTTTTGCTTAGAATCAACCATACTATCACCCCTATAAGTTTGTACAATGAATTCTGAATCACCCAATATACAGGGTGGTCCATTTAAGTATAAACATGAAAATATCTCGAAAACAAAGCATTTTACGAAAAAATGTCCAAAATCAAAAATGAATTACTCAGTTCGCAGGAGAAATTCATTAGCCAAAAATTAGCCCCCCTCCCCTTGTGAGTGGGGGGGGGGGGGGAACTTTGAAATCTTAAATAGGAACCCCTATTTTTAATGGTATATTCAGATTGTACACAATATTCGAGAAATATTTTATTTTTGGTGTTTTTTCAATTGATCCAACCGTTTAGGAGATAGAGGTCCTGAAAGTGTGGAACTTTCAAAGTTTTGTACCCAATTTTATCGATGAAGACAAGGAGATAGAGGGTGAATCTTGCAGATGTCCCTATTCTACTTTTTGATGGTCTTTAAGAATCCGGTCAGAATTTCAAAATTCAGGGATTTCTGAAGAAAGTGGTGTACAAGGCTCGAAATTGTGGTTGCAAGTCACCATGGTTCCATGGCTGCAGAAATTTAATGACAAAAAAGGCTGTGAGGTAAGCATTGCTGCTCATGGTCAACAGTATGAACACCTTTTGTAATTTTACAAACATGTGGTATTTGGTTATTAAAAACGTTGTGACCATTACTATAAAGTTTTCTAACTACTCCGTTTTCTGGAAACACATTAATGAGAGAGAAACAATATTACAAGGAAGTCTCAGACAGCCGTTATATGTATAAGCTTAATATTTGACAAAATTTTATGTATCAAGGATTCATTTGCGAACCCCAGTTTATTGGTAAAATATATATTCAAAATACACCCCTAAACGTTTATACACATAGCTAGTGAACACCCTATATGCAGGGTGTAAATGGACGACGTTTCACAAATTTAAGGATATGTAGAAGATGAAACTCTGAGCAAAAAAGTCTAGTCATGTTTTTCGATCTGTGGTTCCGTTAAAAAGTTATAGCACTTTAAAGTTCGGTATCGGTATCGACCAGAGTGATTCTAAACGGTCGTGCCCAAATGAAAAGGCAAGTAGAGGGTTAAGTTATAGCGCTAAGTTAAAAATTGCTCAGCTTCTATACCAAGAAAGATTTCCGGAAGTGACTTCACGAAACTTTAAAGCGCTATAACTTTTTAACCGAGCCTCAGATCGAAAAAAGCGAGTAGACCTTTTTGCTCAGAATTTCATCTTCTACCTGCCTTTTCATTTGGGCACGACCTTTTAGAATCACCCTGGCCGATACCGATACCGATATTCCTTACCGATACCGAACTTTAAAGCGCTATAACTTTTTAACGGAGCCACAGATCGAAAAACGCGACTAGACTTTTTATGCTCAGAGTTTCATCCTCTACATATCCTTAAATTTGTGAAACGTCGTCCATTTACACCCTGTATAATATTTCACAAACTACTGGCTTCTGCTGTATCAGTAATAATGGTCAAAAATAATAAAAAACAAAATTTGGTCTGTGACAGTTTTAAGTTTAATGTTCAAAAAAACGCTAACAACTTTAGTACTTTGTTGATCCACGCTTCTGTTTTATACAGTAGTAGCAAGAAGACGGGAATGCATAAAATTGATGACATTTTGCACAACACCTTGGTCAAGCTTCGTAGGTCTCCACAATTCAAAAATTGCCGGCCATTTTCATAAACTTTGCGGTCTATGATACCCCAAATGTTCTCTATTGGGTTTAGATCTGGAGAACAGATAGGAAAAGGACCATGAATTCGAATCTTTTTCTCTGCAAACCACGCCATTGACTCAGCAGACATGTGTATCATGGCGTTGTCTTGCTGAATTAGCCATCCTCTGCCTACCATTTTCACACTTTTACGAGGAAATTGCTGTGAAAGCATTGCCACATAATCGCTTGATTTGCTGCGAGATTGAACATATGCAGTTTCCAAGTATTTCTTGCAGATATCCTTAATCCTAACGAGATGCGACAACAAACAAATTCTCATAGCAAACTTGATATGGCAAAAATACCCGTGGCGCCATCTCGTAACAAACGCTCAAATAGCAAGAGAGCATTCGCAAATGTAACTATCCATGGCCGATTAACAATACTTCTTTTATTAATTAAATAAAAATGAACTCTTTTTGATTTCTTTCTTAATTTCTTTAATTTTTGATTTAATTTACTGTAAATATTCTACTATAACGCGAATTTTTTTGGCCTAAAAAAGCATCTAAATTTGCTGGGTCGCGTTATACTAGAGGATAAAAATCAGCCCTCCGACGACTGCGGCCGATCGTCGATAATAACAACATCGTTAACAACGTCGATAATAACTTCTCCCAAACATTGATACTTCTAAATAGGCCTACTTCCAAACTGCCTCGAACCAAAGCCTACAAGAAAGCTTATGTAGTGAAAATATTAAACTGAATAAAGATTACTTGTCTTTT
>JAHWFO010033501.1:620272-630397 GCA_023313115.1 Rhysida immarginata
CAATGTAGGGCTATAGACTTCCAGACTGCCTCGAAGTTGAGGCAGTTTCTTTTGTCGAAGTCGCTTTCTGTGCTGATGACATTCAGACGAATTAAATTCAAATGTTCCAAAATTAAATTGAATTTTGGTGTAAAAATGCATGTAACTGAACTTTTAATTTCCCCCATTAAAATCATTTGGGTTACAAACAGGCACGATATGCTGATTCATTTCATAAGAACATGTAAAAAAAGGACTCTTCAGCCAATGGACATTGCCACCCAATATACCACTTTGTGTTGATTGGTTAGTTTTGATTGACAATAGCACTGCAAGCACTATATAAACTCTGGGACGATGAAGATGCAGCCAATTGTTTAGAGGAAGAAGACTGGGATACAGATGTCAAATTAACTGAGGAAGATTGGAAAGACCTGTTTGAAGACACAGATGAATCAGATTTTGAAGGTTTTTGAATATTAAATATCCAGACTATTTAAAAATAAAGATTTTTTTTCTGTATAAGTTTGTACATTTTATTTCTCGCGAGGAGTCAAAAATGGGGGTCGCGTTATACAAGAGGATAGGATTTTTGCCGATTTTTTGGGCCGAAAAAGTGGAGTCGCGTTATACAAGAGGTCGCGTTATAGTAGAATATTTACGGTAAATAATTTTCCGTATTTAAGGGACTTATCGTATTTTAAACATCGAAATATTTAAAAATCTCTGCCTTGTCGCCATTGCCTTCTGCTTTCAGTGCTCTGAAGACGTTTTGATGACGTCAGATATCATCAAGATGTAGCCCACGTGAAAGACAGGCCCTGGCCAACGCCTCCTAAAGATAAGGCTTGAGCTCGAAAACGTCATACATTGTTACATCATCATCCGAAGATAAGTTTAATCGCATTACTACCAATAATAAGCCCTGAAATGCGATTAAACGTATCTTCGGATGATGATGTAACAATGTCTGGCGTTTTCGCGCCCAGGCCTTATCTTTAGGACGCGTTGCCCTGGCGCGGAAAAGTCACCTGTCCATCTTAGTCCAATAATAATGTAACCTTCATTGTTTCCATCTTGGATTTTAATAATCAGCAATTTTTCGTTTGTTGGAAACAATGAAGGTTACATTGTTATTCGGACTAAGATGATCAGGTGACTTTTTCGCGCTAGGGCGTAACCAGCGAGAGAGAAGGCCTCTGCGATGAAACCTAATACATTGTTACATCATCATAAATAGGGCATTGTTATTCGTATTTCTACCAATAATAAGCCATAAATTTGCCCTAACTATGATGATGTAACGATGTATTACTTTTCATCGCAGAGGCCTTCTCTCTCGGTGGTTATGGCCAGGGCCTGTCTTTCTCGTGGGCTACGTCATCAAAACCTACAGCGCCATCTAGCAACACCCTCGCAACTAACCTGCGCAGAAGAAAGCTGCGCGAACCATTTAGCATATACGGATTGTCGCATCTCGTTAGGATTAAGGATCTCTGATTTCTTGTAACCGATCGGTTCTTAGATCATGCCAGTTACAGTGAAGACCATCGGGCCCATCAAGATTAAGTTTTTTTATCATCGGAGAAAACATGGTGAGGCAAAAAGATGTTAATATTAAATGGGTGTTTTAATCACTTGAATTACAAGGCAGGGCTTTAGTTGCAGGGTTTCAATTTGGCACCCATCCCTCTCAATGCACTTATAGAGTCTGTCCATTATTGTTTGTAAAGCCCTGTGGGCCATTTAGGAAAAAAAAATTGGGAAAAATAAAAAATTTTTTTACCCATATACTTAGTGTTAACATCTTTTTGCCTCACCCTGTATGAGGTTAAAGCCACTGATTTTTAAATGTTTTGCCACTGATGAGTCCAGGTTTTATAGTTTTCAGCACACTTGAGTCAAATAGCTCTGCGAGCAGCTGTTAGTATGGGTTTCGTTAAAGTTTTGGTATGGGGAATCATGCAGTACACGTTGAATGGTTCTCACATGTACATTGAGTCCTGCGTCAGCCTTGAATTGCCTTGCAGACAATTCTGAGTTCTATGCCATTCTACGGATGCGATGTTTGTCAGCAGTTATCAACTTTGGCCTTTCCTGCCTTTTTGGTGCCGTAATCTTGGCCAAGGGACATGTATCAGGTCCAGGGGAAAGTTTTTTCGTTTATGCAAATATTACAATTGGCGCTCAGATTAATACATAAACGAATTTTTACAAAAGTCACGAGTTTTACAGTTGAAAAACACACCCAGTTCATATTTTAGCTCTTCTTCTGTCTTGAAGCACTTGTTTCTCAAATGGTTATCGAGAGATCGAAAAAGGTGATAATCTGTTGGAGAGATATCCCGAGAGTACGGTAGATGAGGTAACACTTTCCAAGCAAGTTTGTTTATTGCCGTATGCGGACGTGCGTTGTCATGAAGAAAAACAACACCCTTACGGTTCGCAAGAGCTGGATGTTTTTGCTTGATTTTTTCATGTGTAAGTTGAAGCTGACCAACATACACGTCTGCTGTGATAGTTTGTCCTGGATTTTGGAGCTCATAATAGACTACACCAGCTGTTGTCCACCAAACACTCAAGAGAATCTTTCTAGGGTGAGTTCTGCCTTGGCTCGTTTGCGAGGAGGTTCATCTGCTTATGACCACTGATATGAACGTCGGTTGTTACCATAGGAAACCCATTTTTCATCACATGTAAGAATTCGATCAAGAAATGGGCCGGAATTGTTATGCGATAGCAGAGAAGTGCAAATGGTGAATCGGTGATGCTTATTGTTTTCAGTCAATGCATGGGGCACCCACTTATCCAATTTTCTCACTTTTCCAATCTTATGCAGATGACCCCTTATGGTCCAATCGTCACATCCAAACTTACAAGGGAACTACCTGGGCTCACTCAGAGCTTTTTGTCTGAAAATTTTTTTATAAATTCTTACCAGTGCCAATGGTAAAACCCCAAGTGCTTTTGCTTGGCATTAATCGGGAAGTTCGATTTTTCGATAGTTGAAAATCGAACATTTTGCTATTGTTTTGGTAATTTGTGATTGTTATTTTGGTTAAAATGGATAAACAACAACACAGTAAAGGTGAGTAAATGTATTTTTAAATGAAAATAATGTATTTTAGGTTATCTAAAGTGTCAAATGAAAAGGGAAGCAAAAATGGATGGTAGGGTAGGTTATTTTGCTTAGAATCAGGCAAAACAATGGTAACAATCGAAGTATCGAAAAATCAAACTTCCCGATTAATGCCAAGCAAAAGCACTTGGGGTTTTACTATTGGCACTGGTAAGAATTTATAAAAAATATTTCAGACAAAAAGCTCTGAGTGAGCCCAGGTAGTTCCCTTTTAGAAGGAAGCTCTGCACTACTCTGGCTTGGATCCGACTCAATTTCAGGTCGGCCAGTTGATCGTTGGTGACTGACGATCGGCCAGTACGTGGTTTATCTTCAAGACGCTCATCACCAGTTCTAAAATTTTGAACCAATTTTGCGCCGTCCGGTCGGTTACACAATCATCACCGAATGCTGTACAAATGTTACGAGCAGCCTCCGCTGCTTTATGGCCAAGTTTAAATTCATACAACAGGCAGGCTCGAATTATTGGTGATATAGGTGCCATTTTAGACGTTTTTTCAAAATAAAATTGAATGTTTTCATTTAGACAATTAAGTGCAAAAGAATGACCAATCATTTCTCTTTAATGTATAAAAAATTTGCATTATTCAAATCATCCTACGAGAGAATTGTAACCATTCAAAAAGTAAGGGTGAAAAAACGAAAAAAACTTTCCCCTGGACCTGATAGTTTTTTACTAATTAACATTTCTAGAGATAGTGGCAGTTATCTGACGATTTGAAATTTAAAACGATTTTAAAACATCTATTTGTTGTTTTGCAATATCTGCAGACATTTACCTTTACCCTTAAATTCAGAAAGAAATAATGACAAGTCATCAACGTTTGCAGTATAGAATTTGTCCAAAATTTAAGGAAGTTGCAGACGAATAGTGCTACTAGAACTAGTTGGTCCAATCTAAACGATGAAAATTAAGCCCATTTTATGACGCTGCCTCCTTCGAACTTCACACGAAGTCAGGCATGAAGTGTTCTCTAGCATCCGTCAGACCTACACTCAATCATCTGATTGGTAAATTTGTACCAAGACTGTAATGTTTCCGTTGTTCCTGATGCAGCTTCAGTGAGCTGTACACTAAAACGTCGCTTTGCAATGTTTTTCTTGACATATGGCTTATAAGCAGCAGCAAGGCCTTAAAAACCTAGGAGCCTAGGAACCGATTGCCTGGCGAAATGTGAAGTAGCCTTTCAGCAATTGTTTCACCTCAAGACTTTCGATTGCATCAAGTCACGCGCCCCAGCACTCGACGATCTCTGACCTACCACTTCACATTATGTTGCTCCTTCAGACTGCCATTTGGCAATGATGATAAATTGGATATTTGCGGAAATCTCGCATACGGACTTGCTGCTTAGGTGACATCCTATGAGAGTACCACGTTAGAATTCACTAAGCTGTGTTATCGACCCATACGGCACCAATATGATTCATTAAGGTATTTCATTCTGCACCAATATACATGTATAATTTTATTGGTTACCTCAGACATCAAAAACATGTAACTTAGGTCACGTAAAGTTGTTTTGGAGGGTATCCGGACTTTTGATCACATAGTGTATCTTGAATGCGTTTTGGTAATATTAAAAAAAATAAGTTAGGTAAATAATATTTTGGTAGCATTGTTCTTGAAATTTAAATCAATGCCAGGAAAAATTTTTAAATTATGTTAATACGATTCGTTTGTTTGCTTAAGATGGTCTCTTCTTTCAGAATTAGCAGCTGTTTCTTCATTAAAAAGTTTATAAAATCTTACAAGGGGATATCAGAAAATAACGCCATTTATTTTTAATAGAGGAAATAATATCGCTGTATAAAAGTTAACATAGCCAAAAAGAAATCTGAGTAAATGCACAGACATTGGATAACAATAATTGTCCTGTGCACGCGCACTACATGCTGTCAGTCGTTTTACAAACTGCCACCGCCATCACATCGTCTACAATGGAAGAACAGCTAGCTGTTATAAGGATTCTTTTCGCAAAAGATAAGAAACTAGCTAAAATTCACGGGGATATGGTAGAAGTTACGGTGCCGATGTCTGGATTATTCCAATGTTTGCAAACGGTGTAAAATGTTTCTGGAACGAAGGGTTAGCTTGCCGATAAACAGCGTTCTGGGCGGCCTGCATTAGCGGCTACACCAGTCATTATCGAGGACATTAACAACAATCAGAGAAATCCGTCGCATTCCCTTGAAAGAAGTGAGTGAAACGTTTCAAATTTCCTATGGATCTGCATGGGATGTGGCGCATGAGAAACTTGGATACCGCAAAGTCTGTTCGCGTTAGATTCCGAAAAGTCTGACACCAGAACAGACCGGCAACAGAATGGCGTGCAGTCTGCAAAACTTGCAGCGATACAACTAGAAGGAAAATGCGTTTCTGAATGGCATTGTCACAGGAGATGAGTCCAGGGTCTTGCACTTCACACCTGAGCCTAAATCTGCAAAGCATGATATGGAAACATCCATATTCTCCGGTTCGCAAAAAATTCAAAGTTTCTCCTTCAGTTCGGAAGATTATGTTTACAGTTTTTTGGAATATGCAAGGCATCCGATTCGCAGACTTTCTGCTTCGTGGTTCAGCCGTCAACGCCGTTATCTAATGTAAAACGTTGACTAGACTGCGGCGTGCTGTTCGGGATAAGCGACCAGAAAGAGGAAACGATGTTCGACTTCTTTATGACAAGGCACGCCCGCATATGGCTAACATCGTCAAAGTAAAATTGGTCCGATTCGGTTGGTAGGCTCTAGACCACCCAGCCTACAGTCTGAACGTAGCGACCTAGACTAATAAAGCGACTTCTGGGTGATCAAAGGTTTGAGGCTCACGAAAAACTCATATTTATCGTGCGTCATTGGCTGTATTCACAGCCGACGGAGTTCTGTGAGCGGGGTATTCCGAAATTGGTGCAACATTGAGATAAATGCCTAAATCATAAAAGTTCCTATATGGAAAAGTAGATAAAGACGTGTAGTTTCAGCTGCACTTAGTTTTTTACTTGTATGTTTTGTAATTTTCTTTGAAAAAAAATAAAGGGCGTTACTTTCTGATATTTTCTCGTATAACTTCGAGCCATTTTCCTATTACATTTCTATGCAAGTATCACTAAGAAATTAAACTTATATAGAAAATAACTGCATCATTTCATAATATGCATTAGTTCTTCATTTTGTTTTAATGTAATTCGAATATTTTGTGCAATATTTGCTTTAAATAAAAAATTATTTTAATCATGTTTCATGTATGTTCCTTGTTCTATCCCTAAGAATGACAGCCAATAAATAACGAATAGTGAAAAATGTTAGCATATCTGTATCGTTTTCCACAAATCGATATTCTGTTCTTGTAGCCTTTATTTTCGGCAAGAATATAAAGATTTAATTATTTCTCACCTACGCCCCATTCTCTCTTAGAATTCATGCCACTCCAAAATGAATGTTTCTTCCATATTGGCTTTAATCTAAAACCTTTATATCATCATTTTATTGCTGTTTTAAAAAATTAATTGTCGAACGAAGTTGCTATGGGACATCGTTAAGGTTGCCCGTCGATCGATTCACTCGGGGGTTGTTTGCTCTTGTTTCCTGTAACCACGCTGTGTGTGCCTATCGACCGAACAGCGAGGGGGTAACGCCGTGCCATCTCACAACAGCAACACAAACACTCCGCAAACAGCAAAGGCGTTTCAAGAAACAACAAGAACTGGCTAATTTTGACAGTTATCCCATCAAGGGACCAGACTTCAGACGACAACAGTTGGGGTTGAAATCTCTGAGAAGTTTGGACGATTCGTCAACTGAACAATTTGGTAAGTTTTAAATCGTTCCTAATGACAACGCGTGATTTTTTATTAGATTTCCGTGGCTGAATATGATTTTATTAGCAAGTCGATATATTAAATTTTAACACGATCTTATAATCGTCTTATGGGTCCTTATAAAATATGCGGATTGCATTGCAGACGATAAAGTTAAAATCTAAATGAAATATACGGCATGATACCTTTAATTTATCAAAACGTACTTGAAAATGAATAGGAATTACACATTATTTATTATCATTATTGATGTTACTGTTATACTTCGCGTTTGTTACTGTTTGTGACAGCCATTATAATCTTTAAAAAGTACGTGATAAAAAAAATTAGCCATTCTTTGAATCACCTATATGCAGAGAGATTGTTAATAAATTATGCTTGCACCGTATGATTTTATCGCTTTCAATCTGCAATCCTTTGAATTCAACTCGGAAAGTTTTATCGTGTTATCTGCTTATATTTAAAGAAAAAAGTTTTATACTTGAATGCAAGTTCTTTGAAAACGGGGCTATAAAACTTTATATTTTCATTTTACATTTTATACACTTGACATTTAAATTGGAAACTGGGTTGATAAAAAAATGACATACGGGATTTTCCATGAATATGCAATCAATATGGAAAAAAAATTCAATTAGATGTTCTGCGCAATTTGTAAATTTTTAAGCTTTGTCTGATCTTTCATTCGTTTCTTTGATCTCTGAAATCAAAGAAAATCAGGCACTGTTGGCATTAGATTTAAGAAAATAATTTATTTCAAATTTTTGTAGAATATATCTAACCTAACCAATACTTACAAAGACAGATAGTAAAATATTAATAAGTAACTGAACACTATGAATATGGACATAATTGGACATGGTAAGTAAATTCCACAAATAATGATTTACCCAAAATCCTGTATCGGGCGAAGATATTCAGGATGTTGTTATCTGAAAAGCTTTTATATAACAGCAGGAAGCAAATGACAATTAAAAGTAAGAACTATAATTATGATGTGATCAATTACGATCAACTATAATTGTCTCTTCACTTTAATGTTTGTCGCTATTTATACTGCATTTTTCGGAGATTGTTTTTTGTTTGTTTATTTTTAAATTAATAATATTGATCAATATTATAGTTGTATAAATAATTTATACAGTATTTGTCCGATTTTTTTAGGTGTGTTTTTATACATTTGTTTCAATGTACCAGTCAGTGTCTTCGGGATCACTGACATATCAGTTTACATTAAATAGATCAATATTTATTACCCCATTTTATTGCCCTATTTATTAGGAGCTTTAGGTAAAAGCTACTTATAAGAATGCCGACCGGCCGTCCGCCGTTTGCACGATAACTTGAAAACGGATTAACCTTTTCAAATTCTGTTATTCAGAAATATGACCATCAAGGTCTTAGCTCGGCTGTATTAACTTTTCAGGCTTTTTCGTGGACCCCTTTAAGTTGATTTCACGTGCTAAAATAGTGACCGTAAAGAATACCTAGATGATGACATGTCATATGACAATCGATTCATCAAGAATGAATACACTGTTACTTTCTGCTTAACTGATATGGACACACGCACGTGACGATCGCTTTGTCGCAGCTAAAGCTCCTTCTTGGAATGTTTACGTTTTTAGCTTCTAATATACTGTTAACTTAAAGCAAGTTGTTATATACAGTACAACTTGGTTATAATGACACCTCGGCTATAGCGTCAAACATCCTGCTATCCCGACGTGATTTTCAATCTTGCTTAATATGACAAACAAATATGAGTCTATCTCGAATATAACGTAATTTTAAAGGTCAGTTGGGTCACCTACAGAAGTCGAGGTTGAGCGCTCAAAAAATGTTTAGACTGTACACGTGGCCACCGAGAGAGAAGGCCTCCGCGTCTACTGCATTGTTCCCATTTGCCTGACCGTACGTGAAATGCATATCCGCTAACTCGGCATTGCTGTAACCTGCTGCAGCCATGTAGTCTCACTCAAACACAGTCCAGGCAACGGATCAGCCAGGTCTACTTCCTTCCAATTACATGAACAGGGCATTCCATTTACAGGGCCAGGAGAAGAGGTTTAGTTTCTTTACGTATCATCATCATCATTTCTCGGAAACGGTGCGTTGTTCGAACTATGTTTATAGGGAGTTTTTTGTTCCTTGCTATTGAATATACATACCATTAAATTTACGACCACGACTTACGGGACACCCTGTATTGTTACATCATCATATATAGTGCCAAAGCCAACTAGAAAGACAGACCCTGACGCGGAAAGTCACCTGACCATAGAAGTCCGAATAACAATGTAACATTCATTGTTTCCATCTTGGATTTTAACAATGTCACGTGGATTTTGCAGAGTGATCGTGACAAAGAGAAAGAACGACAAAGTTTATTTGAAAGAAAATTCAATCTTTATTCGATACTAGAAGAGGTACCCGGCGTTGCCCGGGATAATTACACTTGCACAAACTTTTCCTTTCATTGTTAGTCATGAGATATTGATTGTTGGTTCATGCAGAGCGTTTGTGCATTGCGTGTTGATACCATTGTTGATACCTATTGTTGTACAAACTTTGCCTTGCATTGTTGGTCATGAGATATTTCTCATTAAAATGCCTTGCCATAACCATGAATATCGATTTTTTATCGATATTTATTATTTTTCCGAAATCTGAGGTAGACAGTGACCTTCCTCAAAGGTACCCGGCGTTGCCCGGGATAATTACACTTGGATGTAAACAGAACAATCTCAAAAAATTAAATTAAATTTTGCAATATCTTAAAAATAAACACATGAAAATGCTTAGAATTAATACAGTAAAAATTCTTAATGAAAATTCTAAAAAAAACTTTTTAAAGGCTCACAATGGCTGGACCTCCAAGCATGCCACTGCTATTTTAAATAATTTCTTACTCACGTAATCTTACCTCAGATGTATACTTAGTGTTGTTGCAATTTCCACTCTTCTCTCGATGTGTTGAAGCAAAATTTGGCCATTCATCACTTTGTGCAGTCTAGCGGTCGCGGAATCTTCTATTTACTTGCTTCCCATTTGCTCAATACATCACGGAGCTAAAGGAGTGCTTCCTCTCTCGTCTTTCCACTCTTTCTCAATAGTCTGCTAACTCTCCATTGTCTCCATTTACTGATCATTTTTAAAGATTTTCAAGAAATTGTTAAGTACTAAGAA
>JAHWFO010033501.1:635397-658477 GCA_023313115.1 Rhysida immarginata
GCTCGCTCGCACTCTCACTTCGTTCTTTTTCCAACGCTCACTCTCGCGCCGTCTCGTCTTCTCTCGCTCCTCACGATCCCTCTTACGTGTCGCCTTCGGGATGACGAGTTCGGCGTCAGCTCGCCTGCTGACGTCACCTATCTTCTCTCTCTCTCTCGATCTTTTTTCTTGGCGAAAACCACGTGACAAACAATCTGTATATTTTCGTTTGTTGAAAACAATGAAAGTTGAATTGTTGTTCGGACTGCTATGGTCAGGTGATTTTTCCGCATCAGGGCCTTGTATTTCTCGTTGGCCTCGATATAGTGCTAATTCAGGGCTTATTATTATACGAATAACAATACACTATCTATGATGATGTAACAATATATTAAGTTTCAATGCGGAGGCCTTCTCTCTCGGTTGTTACGGATCAGGGCACTCAAAAGTCACCTGATCATTGGGGTCCGGGCAACAATCCATCCTTCATTGTTTCCAACAAATGAAAAAATACTGATTGTTAAAATCCAAGATGGAGACAATGAAGGATGAATTGTTGCCCGAACCCCGATGATCAGGCGACTTTTGAGTGAATTTCGTTGGCTCCTGATTGCTTCGTTTGCGTGTTCAAAAGTGAAAGATTTGTTACAGGAAGTCAAATGTTTATTCCATAGAAGGAGAAATAAGCTGCACGACATTTCGTCATTATACAGGAGTAACTGTTACAGCACTGTACTTGCATCTAATCGTATTATGCCACTATTAAGTCAAGTTTGGTGGAAGTCAATGATAAGTTTGGTATCATTGGATAGGTTTTTTAAAAAATATTAAAAACTTATTTATTTATTTATTTTTTTTTGTATGATGCGTATTTTGATTTGTCAGGTTAAATGGGGCAACCTGTATAATGGACAGATTTTTTAAAATTTTTATTCTATGCTATGCTTCTTTTTGATAAATATGGTTGAGTGAAATTATTTTTCATTTGCATGTATATTACAAATAATTAATAATCCTCTCTATATATTCATCTTGTACCGGGAGTTTCAAAAATGACCGGTATATTTGAAAAATCAAAACGGGCAGCGATAGAAATACACCATGTGTTGCAATATGCTTGGGACAACAGTAAATTTTCAGGCAGACAAACTTTCGAAATTACAAACGGTGTATTTCTATCGCTGCCCGTTTAGTTTTTATTGATTTTTCAAATATACCTATATACCGGTCATTTTTGAAACACCCGGTACATAGCAATAATTTTCAGTTTTTAAATATAAAAGCCGAAAGCATTGGGACGTAGGCTTTCCAGTTCTCGAATCCGTCGGGTTGCAGGTTCGAATCCTGCCGCGGGCATGTATGTTTGTGTTTGTCTCCGGAATGCAAAAAATATAATAGTCATATATGTACATGAAGGTTATGCGGAGAAGTAAAAGTAGTTTTCAAATTAGTACTCGTATTTGTTTCATTTCTATATCTATTTGTGACTTCCCCTCGTATGTTTGGTATAACCAAAATTTCTAAAGTAAACGTTTTCAAGTCACTCATTACAGTATTACGAATTATGCTACTGAATAGAGTGCAACAAGAAATTAATCCCTCTGAGGAGGGTGTAGGGAAGTAGCGGAAGCCCGGAGTTCATCTGTTTTTTACCCCTTTTATCAACATTTTAAATAAAAAAAAAAAAGATTTTCTCGAAAATAGTATATAGAGAATATGAAACATCTCTATCTTCTTTCGTTTCTGATTTCCGATCGAATGACATAGCACATAGCAAATGTTGCCATTTGAAAAACGTTAATAGTTTCTAACGGTCAAGTATCCCACAACTCCGATTGATCTAAGCTTAAATTGGTACAAACTTTATAGTAATGTAGATCTTGATAGAGGAATCTGGATCTCCTTTACATAGCTGTATACAAAAGATCAGATAGTCCTTCTAACTATCACCCCCTGCAACTCCGATCCCGGTGGGCCAATTAAAAACAAACGATGGGTGATTTTTCATTGGTTATATTGTTGCTATAAGCTAAAGAAGACGAATTATCCCCAGTCCTTCAATTATGCAAAAGTGAGTGCACCATTCTTCCTTCCCCACTTACGAGGTACGTCCAGAAGTAAGTTTCGCATTTGGTAGTACAAGTACACATTCGGGAAAAAAAATTAATTACAAAAAATTAGTTCCTTGAACTATTTTTCTACATAGTTCCCACCATTTTGAAGGCATTTATTATAGCGGGCATCAGCTTTTGTATCTCTCTTCATAAAAAGTTGCCACCCGTAAAAACAGCTTCTTTAACCTCTTCATCATTATAGAACTTCTGGCACCCAAGGAATGACTTGAAAGTTAAAAAAGAGATGCAAGTCGTTAGGGAACAGCGGCCAGAAATTCTAAAGAAGCTGTCACTATCTGGCTGAGTCACAGGCGGCATTGTACTATCAGACAGAACTTACAACTTTGCGCCATAAAAATGGAATAATGGAAGTTGTTATCATAAAAATGACAAAAACACAAGACATGTTAAACCAAAATGCAACTACAGCACCTGGCGAATTTAATTTACAAAATTCAAGGCTATTTAGCTATATGTTACACAAACAAATATTTTAAACAATGGAAAATTAATAAAGATAATCTATCTTCAAAGATGACAAAAACATGGAATACTTCCTTTCTACCGACAAAAACATGGAATACTTCCTTTCTACCGACAAAAACATGGAATATTCCTGTAGAAACACTTTTTATGCAAATTGACCGGTCAAGTATAAGTTTGTGCAAAAGTCAATGTTATTCCATTTGTGCTTCTCAACATGGGAGGTTATAGAGATTTGTCACTATCCGTTCACAAACAAATTCTGGCATTACGAGAACATGGCCTTACCCAGAAACAAATAGCAATTACAGCCAAGTGCTCGCAGTCAGCAGTTTCTAAGATATTGGGAGGACACGCTCAAGGATATGGAGTGAACACGCAATGTGCAAACTGCGGAAGAAAAAGGAAAACCACCCCCAGAGATGAAAGGTTTTTGCAGAAGATTGTTAGGAAATCCCCATTTCAGTCTTCCAAGCAATTTCATCGACAGTGGCTGCGGTACGTGAACTTATCTCACCGGACGACAGTTCGACGTCTACATGATCTGAAGTTTTCATGCCGTATTCCAAAAACCAAGCCCCTCTTAACTCCGAAGCAGAGAAATAAGAGGTTACAGTGGTGCAAACAGCACGTCGACTGGACTGTTGATGAGTGGCGAAGAATGGTGTTCAGCGACGAGTCGCGATTTGAATTAGTTTTTGGTGGTAAAAGTTGTCGAGTTTGGCGCCGTAAGAATGAGGCACATGAACTGCGACATCTGAAGAAAAGTGTTAAACTCCCATCATCTGTTATGGTTTGGGAGTGCATGTCAACATATTGCACTGGACGCTTGGGGTTCATCAACAGGTCCATCAATGCAGCTGTTTACCAAGATATTCTGGATGCTTTCCTGATACCTGCACTTGAAGACCCACCAGTAGATGATGAAGACAATTTTCCAACATGATCTTGCACTTCCTCATGTTGCGAAGCCAACCAGCAAGTGGCTAGAAGACCATCATATCCCAGTTCTCTCATGGCCGTCAAACTCACCCGATCTCAACCCCATTGGGAACCTTTGGAGAAATGTGAAACAACGTCTATACCTCGAGAAACCAGCAAGCATAGCAGATTTGAAAGTGAAATTGAAGTCAATTTGGGCTGAAGTTACTCAGGAGGAATGTGACAAGCTCATATCTTCAATGCCACAAAGAATTCACGCTGTCATTCTCGCAAAAGGATGGCCAACGAAATATTAAGCAGAAACGTAGTCGTAACAATAAACTTCACCTAGTTTGAATTGTTATTTGCGTAAGTTTGTTAATTATTCCATTTCTTTGTCAGTAGAAAGGAAGTATTCCATTTTTTTGTCATTTTTGAAGATAGATTATCTTTATTAATTTTTCATTGTTTAAAATATTTGTTTGTGTAACATATAGCTAAATAGCCTTGAAAATTTTGTAAATTAAATTCGCCAGGTGCTGTAGTTGCATTTTGGTTTAACACGTCTTGTGTTTGTGTCATTTTTATGATAACAACTTCCAATATTCCATTTTTATGGCACAAAGTTGTACTTTCAGGACGTATCTCATATATGCCCCCTTCACATTTAAGCTTAAATAGCAAAGTAGGACATGCCTATGGTAAGGTATATTCCGAAATTCAACTTTCTACGTCAAAAAATATAGAAAATATAAAGGGGACAGATGGAAAGACAGACGGACAGACGGGCATTGTAAAATCAATAAGCAGCTCCCTTCTTCCGCTACTTAATAATACAATGTATTCAGTAGTTAGCAATATCTGTCCATATAAATATTTACATATTACATACTAGGATTTTTTATATATTTCAATGTAATATTAAAACACAATTTAAGAATTTCTCCGTCTTCATATTTTAGAATATCTTGCTGATAAAGCTACCAAGAATTAAAACTCCTCTATCACGAATTTGACAGATTTGTGCACATATAAAGTATATCTGTAATACAAAACAGAGAAAATTTTCTGAAACTACATTTTTTTCAGTAGTTTAAAATCTTGTTTAATTCATGAAAGCTATAAAGTTTATTTAATAATTGAATGAGCTAAAATGGATAAATAAAAAAAAAACTGCTTCCAAGTAATTTCAAGTAGTAAAACATTAAGATAAGTGCAGTTTATTTTAATTATTTTAATTATTTTAATTATTTTAATCCAATCTAGTTTAATATTAACTTTAAATAAATACCATTTATTGCGTTCTTTTAGTTTGTTACTAGATGTTGTACATGTATTAAATTTCTATTTCTTGACTTCAACAAGCGTTCTTGAATTATTAATTCGCTTTCTTTAATTTCCCATATATCAGACAGTTGTAGCTATTTAATTAAAGTTATTTATATATTGACCTTTGATGAGTTCTTGTCCAGATGACAACACACCCGTTGTCGAATATGATGGTAAGATGCCAAACGTTGGAGGCTCTTCCTAAATGAATTCCGTACAGATGCTTTCTTTGATGATCTGTTATCCAGATGATAAACAAGCTCTCATAATCGGATGTGGTGGTAAATTGAAAATTTTTATAAATTAAATGGAAGGTCAACATCTGTGCAGAATTCCTCTAGTAAAAGTCTCCAACGTTTGGATCTACAAGAAATCATCGCGAATTTTTACATCCGAGTGGTTAAATTTATTTTCATCGAACTCAAAAGTACATTTCGTCTGTATATTTTTATAAGAAAAATATCATATCATTATTTTAGATTATTTTTATTGTTAAAGAGATAAAATCATATGTACTTATCTTAAAGTTCTACCACTTGAAATTACTTGGAAGCAGTTTTTTTCATTTATTTTTTAGCTCATTCAATTATTAAATAAACTTTATAGTTTTCATAAACAAGATTCCTTAAATAAGCGCGTTTCTATTTAGTTTGTTACTATCATTTGTCCACAGTTTTTGGCATTATACCATTAGTACTGTAAAATCTTTGTTGGTTATTTTCTTTTTAATGGTTTAGCAATTTTGACTTGTAGAAAGTTTCGTGATGATAGCATGTACTTAAATTTATACATTTCTGTCTGTAAGCGGTAAAATTTAAGCTTGGAGAATATAAATTAGCACTTCTTTTTTAATAATATCACACGTCATTCTTTTTTACTTGTAAATGTGTTTCATTTTTCTTCGGAAGAATCTTTACCTCTAATAATGAAGTAGAGTCTAGGAATATAGAATGCCCTAGTCGTTATTCGTGATAATATTGTATGGTTCGTAATATGTGTAGCCCCTTCTGAAACATTTTTATTAAGAAACAAAAGAAAATTATTATTTTAGATACTTTATTGTACTTATTATATTTATGATTTATTCCATCAACGTAATGCATTAGAATTTACGTAATCTCATAATACAGAATTAAATTGATTACCGTCATTGAAAGATTTCATTTCTTTTCATTGACTGGTCCCGAGTAGGATTTTGATACTTTCTGTCACCTCAACCAATCAATTCTATTCGTTCTCTTTGAAATTACCCTTTTCATCTAATGAATAATGACATTTCATTTTAAATTGAAAATTTTCTGCCAAATGAATATGGTTATTTTTCATGCCATGGAATTCCAATATTTTTTTGGATAAGCTCACAATATCTAGTATGATTTCGCTTTCGGTCTCATAAAGAAATGATATCTTCCAATGTAACTGATGCATTATTATCTCTACTTGTAATTTTATTCACAACTGATTGCATTGATTAAGAAATTAAGAAACAGAAATTGAGATATAGTATACACGAGATTGAAGGTAATTTTCATAAAATTGAAGGGCTCGGGGCAATAAGCAGGTAGGAATTCTTGCTAAATATAATAATTACTGCTTGTGAAATCCATTTACAATATGCTTCAGTAACAATTGCAAAAGTAAACGGGAATCACATTAAACCAAAAAATTAACCATACAAATTTACAGATTTTTAAACAATATAACATCACTTTTCTCAAGGACTTCTTCCTGTGGGTAAGGTCCTTATTGCACCGACCGCTTCAATTATTGGAATACCTCGCATTCTCTGATTCATATTCACAAATTAATAGTCTATGAAGATAATACCAGGGGCGGATAAGTATAAACACAATTATGAATATAGAGCAAAAACATTCAATGGACATGTATATCAGCTAGCGGCCTTCGAAAGCATCTGATGTTACCATTTTACTTTTCTTTTGATTCGATATTTTTACAATAATATACAGCAAAAAATAATTGACTCAGCCTCCAATTTTGCACTCGGGAGCTACTTTTCTAAATTTACCTAAATAAATTTTAATATTATTTGAAAAATTAAATCTGCAACTTTAAATAGATCCTAATTCTTTGTTTTTTCACTAAAACGAAATTTGAAAAAGAATTTCCGGGTACATAATTTATAAGTTGAGTCGAATTTTTTTCTCATCAATGTAATTGTTGCATGTTATAGACATCACAATATAAAAACGAAAGACATCACAATATTTGCAGTTCTCCTAAAAATTATTAAATAGTGAAAGAATGGAGCTATTTATTGGTTTTACAATGTTCGTCTGTCGTCCATCCGTCTGTCCTCTTCATAATTTCTGTATTTTTTGACGTACAAGGTTGAAATTCGGAATGCAGCTTAGTACGAGTATGTCCAGTTTTACTATTTTGTTTTGTTTTGATTGGACCACTTGGGTAGGAGTTTTGGGGGTGGGAATTAGAGGAGAGTTAAAGGTCTACGTGTATTTAGGTATGTAAAAGAGTGAAATTCGCTATGTTGATTTCTCTAAGCAAGATCTATATTACTATAAAGTTTGGGTCAAATTGCCTCAATGGGGTCGGAGTTGTGGGCGTGGCAGTCACTTGGTTTTTAGAACGATGCATCATATGTCATGTGATATATCATTCGATCGGAAATGATGAGAAAGGAAAGAAGATAGAGCTCTTTTATATTTTCTAAATATTATGTTGGAGAAAAACAATTTTTTGATAAAAAAAAAAAATAGGGGGTTAAAAAGTCCAAATGAAGGGGTAAAAATTTTAAGAACTCACGGCTTCCGCTACTTTTCTATACTTTCCTCGGGAGGATTAATTTCTTGTTTCCTATATTGATAGTGCTAATTGTTTGGCTCTAATATTATTTATACAGCTTTTTTAGCAATTTTTTGTAAGTTTTTCTATAGATATAATTTTTAATTTTTGCCAGTCAGGAATGTGATTGTCTGAAATGCAGTGATTTGCTAAATTATTGTCATTATTTTTCAATCTTATTGATCTCTCATGTTCTTTTACTCTGATTAATTAATTGCCTCTTAGTTTGGCCATTGTATTTGAAACGACAATCTTTGCATGGAATTTGATATACCGTATATTTTCTAATAGTAGCCCCCGGCGTCTATTTTTTCAACTGACTCACTAACCGGGTGTTTATTAAAGACCAGCGTTTATTAGAGACCGGCGTTTATTTTAAACTCCACATCATATGACCGCTTTGGAGGCATGTCTTTTTTTTTAAACAGAATATGGTAATGTACATTAAACAGTCCTTACGAACAAGATACCTTGAGAAATAAGGGCTGAATAGCAGAGTGCATGATATCGAAACTCAAAGCAGTGTGCTGGGAATCCCCTCTAGCCCGTGTATACGTGAACCCCGAAAGTTTTAAGAGGCTCACGTGAACAGCCGCGTGTAGGAGAGTCCCCGGCGTTTATTAGAGACCGGCGTTTATTGGGCAATCTTAATTTTGAAACCCGGTGTTTATTAGAGACCGGCGAAATTGGAGAGTAGGCATTTATTAGAAGATATACGGTACTAGATTACTTTTATTCCAACATTTGTTCATTGTTTTTTTATAAAGGAATTGAAATCATTGATTGCATTAACTGTTGTTGGTCTCTCGTTATATGTTTAATTGATTAAAGATTTTTGAATGTTGGTTGGTAATTTTGGAATTATTTTCTTGTTTGTATGTCATTCTATGATTTCTTTACGTTATATGAAGGGAAATTAAGAAAATTCGGAACTCTCCTATTTACAACGCTGAATGTAAACATCTAATCATAATCACAACGCTATGTATAGCATCTCTTCTGTACATATTTTCGTTTTTACGTTTATTTTCCAATTTTTTCCCAAATAGATTTAATTAAACTTTGGTTTGTTTGTTTTTTTGTTTGTTTTTGGTTTTTGTGGACAAGAGGTTTTTTCTTCTTTTTAATGGTTTATATCCACAGTTTGTTTAGTCCTTCAAATAATATCACATTAATTTAAATTATCAAATGGCCCAGTCGTGTACATTTTCAATTTAGTTGAAATTATGTAAATTGAAAATATATATAAAATCTATTCTATAAATTCAAAGTTTTGTATTTCAATTAAAATTTCGCGTTATTTGTAAAAGTGAATTACAATCTGTTTGAAAGAATATATTCAATTTTTATCATAATATAGTATGCAATTGTGGTATGACGAACGTGACATTTCATTCGGTTATAGCCTACCTGTTGTCCAGTTCACGTTTAGTCATTGTTACAAAAAATCGGTAAAAAAAATTTTTCCTTGAATAAGTACATCAAAGAAAAGCATTAGTTTAATAATGCTTTTGATTTTACACAGTTTTTACTCTCCACTATTCTTTGAAGATCTTGTGTTATTAAGCGAATTACTCAATGTAAGTCCGTTAACTGATTATTCTGTGCTTGTTGTTCGGGGCCATAAATTCTACTTTGCTTTATGATAGATTGAAGATTTATTTGTTTTGAATTTGTTTTGCTGTTGCTAGAAGTAGTTGTTTAAACAAATGCAGATAATGACAGACATATAACCGCATTCATGAAGAAATTATAGTTTATCTAAAAAATATTAATAAAAATTTTCTTTGGTATTTAATTGCAATAGATTTTTGGAAGCATTTTAATAGAAATGATATGGATATTTAGAATGATATAGAAAGCTAAAGAAGTTTGACAACTCTATTTTAAAAAAGATCTTTATGTAGCAGTACAATAATGCCCAGTCGTATTCCTGTCGCTTGAGAAAATTTTAAGTTTTTACCTTTTTAAGATGAAATACGTATTAAAATTGAAAACTTTCCTAGTCATTAAATAAAATTCTTCGCTTAAGTGAATGGTTGGAAGACCTCATTTTTATAAGTTTAATATTATGAAGGTGAAAAGAAAAAAAAAGAAGACATCACGCAGAAAGATTTAAATCTCAACTAAATAATAAGTTACGCAAGAGAATAAGGAAAATAGAAAGAACGGATTTTATTATAAATATTCTAAAAAGATATACTGAAAATAAGGACCGGATAGGTGCAAAGTGCATAAAATAATTTTATTAGATATATTTAATACAGAGTGTTTCTACATATATTTCACAATTTTTCTGCATCGTCGCCGCATTGAGAGCAATATGAAAGTGATGGTGATTCTGGTGTACGACTGTGGCATCTGCTCTGAACTATTCCCGCGATAGACCTCTCCAGTCGCACCATCCAGAGAACAGGCGCTGCTACAAGCATTAGAAGGGGAGTGTGCTACAGGCGCCCCTCTAATACTATGCTACAAGTATGCTAAAGCTTCCACATCACTAGCAAGGGATTCTACACAATGCAGGGGACTACAGTGGTTTCATAGAGGTATCTCTTTTGTCACTAATAAAAGAACGTAGCCTACGAAAAAGACAGGCCAGGGCACTAAAAAGTCACATGACCAAAGTAGATCTAGCAACAATCCAATCTTCATTGTTTCCATCTTAGATTTCAACAATCAGTATTTTTTTGTAAAAGAATCAACCCTCGTAAAATAAGCCTTCTCCTGGTCACTCAACCTTTTGCAACAGCAGCGCCCTAAAACAAGCATAACAATGCATATCAAAAAAAGATTTAAAATATAAGTCTTCCTTTTTATTGATAGCCTACAGATTATTCTATAATAAATAGTTACTTTGTACTAATACACGTGTTAGTTTCACTTATTTATAATTATCCTATTCTTCACGTAATTTTAGATGTGCTTGACAGATTCTAACAAATCCTTATGAAATATCTAAAAGTGAAACAATTTTTTCTTTAGTAAGAAAAGTGAAGCTCGAGTACCTGTGTACCTTAAACTGTTTTTATCACATTTGCTCATGTTTCACTGATTTTCGATAAGATCTGTTTAAAAAAATTTCCTTTTACTTCACTACAGTTAACTATAAAATCATTTATGTAAGGTAAATCCAGTAGAGATGCCCCATTGGGAGAGATGGTCCAGTAGCTATAGTTCTTTTGCCGCTCGCTAGAATGTGATAAATTTGAATGAAGACGTAAGCAGGGACGGAGTACGCAATAGACAAGAAATGGGAATGAGTTGCATAGGAAACAACTGAGAGGTTTCGTCGATTACAGGCAAGCTATGACCGTTCACGACGCCATTTCTTATGTAGTGGAACAAATAATGGAATATTGTGTCCTATTGCTTGTGGAATTGATTAAAATGGCTTCAGACAGGATAAAGTAAATTCTAATTAAGTTATGCAACTGCGGTAACTGGAAATCATTTTGTCTACTCTCGAAACAAGCAGTAAATAGGGCATCTCTACCAGAAAAAAAACACACTTTTCTTTTTGTAACTAAGGTCAATTTTTAGCAGAATTTTAACGATGTTGTATGTTTTTCCTCAAACCATACATATTGGACGATATTTTATTGTCCAAGACTATGCGTATAAAATAATATTACAATTTTTCCTTAGGTCAGGCATCTCTACCGGATTACCTTAATTAAAGAATTATTGGAGTAATTTCTGCAGAAACGCCAAAAATTCATTTTTATACAGTCTAACGCATTTAGTAGGCAATAGCCTTATTAAGATGAGGTAAGTTAAAACGCAGTGACATGTTTGTTAACTTTGCTTTATGTTTGTCTTTTTTTTTATTTAGTTGAAGTCTAGAAACGTACATATCCTATACCAACATGGTTGCTTGTCATCCGGAAAGAAAACATGAAGTCGCGGATCCCTTGGAGAAGCAGGCCTTGCAAACCCCTGATCCGAACGAAGATATAAACATGTCGCCACCGAAAAAAAAGAGAAAACGACGTTGCTGTTTCATGGTAGTAAATCCACACACACACGCATTATTTACTCAACTATCTTTACAGCATTATTTTGAAAAAAAGAGCTAAATTCTTATCGATCTTTTATTTCTCTGTAATAAATAATTTTTAGTCTATTTTAAGCTTAAATTTTGTTCCGTGATCTATTTATAGGATATAGCGTTCGTGTTATCGCCTTTTTGTTTTTATGTGCATTGATTATAACAGTAAAAACTCGATTATCCGAAAACTTGGTTATCTGGATTCGTATTTTGTGACCCAACAATTAATTACTTAAGCTGTTTAAAAGAAGAAGAAAAAAATTGAGGTTGAATTTTTTAACGGTGAACTATTTATTCTGACTCAGTGGGTATTTGGTCTTTTTATAAGTAATTCTAACTTACTTGAATGAACTTGGCTAAATATTTCTGACATTGCGCAATGTTCCTTTTTCCTGTTTTGCTTTCACGATCATACGCGGGGCAGGGATCTTTGATTAAAAATGTGGAAAAAAGAGCTGCATTATGTTTGCACAATATACTAAACATTATTCACTGTTTGAATAATGGAAGCTCGGGTCGCATGTTGCCTATAACTATGGAGGGGGAACATCAGCAATATCGGGCATTAAAAAATTCTGAAACCTTATTGAATTTTACGTGCATTCTGGCTAGCGAATATTTCTATTCAATAACCATTTTTCGTCAACGCAGTAGAGCTTAGTGTCGTCCTTTAGAAATTGTTTTCCCTAGCTACGCTACTGGTTGTAACCAACACAATTAACTGTCAGTTTTCATTGATTTATCTTGGAGAAGATTTCTCTGAAACAGATTTGCCGAATGCATCTATTATTATGCGGAATGTGAGAATTCTGTTATTGGAGCGTAGCTCCTTTTCAGTCACCATTGTAACGTCATCACGTCAAAACTACTAGAGCAATAGTAGCCAAATCTCGCACACAGTTTGTGTGATGCCTGAGGTTGTTTGTATTTAAAAAACTCGGACATATGTGATGCCGTTGAAGAATAATAAACGTTCGGGTTGAGCTCCGTGATGAGGTCCGTGATGTCCATGCTATGTGGTGAAGCCGAACGCGAATTCCAATTGTCAATGCAGTCAGTAAAGCTAATTGTTGTTAACGAATTCTCAATGCTTGGACTGAACTTGCTGGGCAAAATAGACAACCGACTTCGTCAAGCAAATCCAGAAAAACAGCATGATATGCATTAAAAAAATTCTTAGCGGATATGCATTGCTGCTTTCGGGCGACTTTAATCAATTGCTTACACCTATGTATAAACAACTATGTATATATATATAAAATTGTCCTACCAAAACTGAAAAAAAGTATTTCATTTAACAACAATTATGCGTCAAGTAGGTGAAAACCAGGCACCTTTTCGTGAACTACTCAATCGTCTCGCAATTGTTGAAGTGCGTGAAAGTGACTTTCTTCTGTTAAAATCTAGATTTGGAAGTTACAATCTTAACGAGAAAGCCCATTTTTCTAACGCGCCATTACATTGATGTCTCGCAATAAGGAAATTTCGGAACACAACGAATCATGCCTCCGTAACTTATGTGTACCTGTTAAATTAATTTCTGCTGAACACGCTGCTCGGGAGGCATCATCTGACGGAAGCACACGGACTCCCTTCTTACCTGCAGTTGGCAAAAGTTAATGCTCCGTCAAAACCTATGGACGTTAAAAGGATTGCCCAACGAAACTGTTGGTGAAATGATGAAATTATAAAGGTTGAATATATTAAATTATGAAGTGAAAAATTCCATGTTAAATTAGTTTAAAGCCTGAACTCCGCTCCAACTTGCCAGCAAATGAAATTGATGGCTTCCTAGTAATTTTTTATATGCTCTGCGGTGGATTGTAGTGGGTCAGAATCGCATTTTAAAAGTTGTGGTCATTATAAGCGATTAGACGGAAAGTAGTCTTCAGCTTTGGGGTCGATGTAGAAAACATGAATAACCGCGAGTGCTTCTTTAGCGACTGATCTGCTCTTCTCCTCTCCTCCCACCAATAGCGACTGATCTGCCTTCTTCGTATCCATAACATTCACCGCAGTGGCTACCTCTGTCACGCGAACGGCGACAGAGGATGTCGAACACCATGACCCTAGAGAGAATTCTGCTTTTGATTAAATTTTGCACCAAAGCCGAAGGCTGACGGAAAACTCAGATCAAATTAAACAGTCTGGAGGGACATCTGGCATGATTTGGAATTCGAGATAGCTGGAATAAACCTATAGATTATTTAAAATATTGTTAGTAGGTAGCATTCTGAGCTACTACAACTCCATTTGTCCCATGAGTTTAATCTGCCCGAGTGACCCTGATGCAATGTCCGTTTTTCTAAATCACAGACAATGCAGAAATCTCTGTTCTCAATAAAAATTCGTTACTCCTCTCCGACTGTATCTTATAAGTACTCGGTTCGATCAATTTTCTTTTTGTATATCTTAAAAAGAGTCGGATACGTTAAAAGCCATGAAAGAACTAAGAATAAAGGCCTATTTATCAAGATAATTTTTATTCAAACTAGAACCAACCACTTGTTCAAAGGTTTAAAAAGTAAGATTCCTCAGCTTCTTTAAAAAATAAAATTAATTTAAAATCTTTCGATACTTAATATAACAATAAGGTCAGCTCGTATTTTAAAGGTTAGTGTAAAGTCCAAACTGATGCATTCAGGTGTTATTATTACACCTTTGAAGAAAAATTTCTTTGCATGTGACCCTTGACCTGTTTATTGGAATTAAATTAACAAATTAAAGAAACGGCTGTGTAATTGTAGAAATTGAATGTTGTGTTTTCTTTTAACTTTTAAATTAAAAAATATTGATTCTATAATTGTATTAAAAAAGATTAAATAAGAACACATTAGTGTGGGTAGTCTCCTTTTAATGGAGAAAATCGCAAAATTAAAATTTAATAAAAACAAAAAAATAAAGTCACCAATCTTGAAAAACGATGAAGAAACTTGTGAGATGGAAGAAAACTTAAACGATGTAGTCTATTGAAGATGTTGTTGATAGTAGAATATAAAAACTTAGTCTATTGAGGATGTAGATGAAGTCTTGTGAAGATAGTAGAAAACGATAATCTTGAAGGAAGTGTTGGTTTTGAAATACAGGTGAAATTTTGAAGAGGGTGATCCAAATATTTGGGATAAAATTTATATAAAACGTTTTCGAGAATATTTCTCATCATCAGTAGGATAAAAGATTTTTATTTTTTGTTTTTATTAAATTTTAATTTTACGATTTTCCCCATTAAAAGGAGACTACCCACATTTAAATTTAAAATTAGTCATTTAAACTCCTTAGATCAATAAGAACACATTAGGTTTTACTTTAATTTAGATTTACCATACGGGTCTGGTATTCTAATTTTTTAATAAACTTTATTAAAATGGTTCATACATTATTCAACCAAAAATACAGGGCAAGTCAAAATGATGGACCCGATTTCAGAAGTTTACTCTGTGACTCTAATGAACATATTGTATTGTGAGACATGTGCTACGAAAGGTAAACGTTCAAAGTATACTTCAAACACATTACATCACATCACAGTTGTTCTATGTGAGTGCCTTGTGTAACCCGACACACATCAAGCCAATAGTCTGTCTCCTGCTAAGATACATTCTACCCTATGGGGCAGGAGTAAGATACATTTGGCAGGAGTAAGATACATTCTAAGATACAGGGTAGAATGTATCTTACTCCTGCCAAATCTTTCGTAGCAATGGCTGCTGTGGAAACTAAAGTGTGAAAGTTAACTTTCGAAGCACATGTGTCACATTACCATAGGGGAGAACGGAGCAGAGCCTTTACACATTTTTTTATTATTAATTTTGTATTTTTAGTAATAAATGTATTTCACTCAATCTTCATATCCATTCATTAGTTAATCTTTAACTTACCTTAAATTTATATTATTTTCAAATTAAAAATATTTTTTGAGGTAATCTCACCTGTGTAAACTTGCCCCATACAATGCTTAGGGTATGCTTCTACACATTTAACATAATGAAACATAAGGTTTATTAGAAATAAAAATGCAACAACTTGCAATACTTCGTTTAATTCGGTGAGTACAAATGAGTCAGGGGCCGGTATGGTCATAGACCGACGAGTTAGGTCCCCGGCAGCACGTAATGTGTCAAGATATAGAAAAACAACAATATATATATATAAACAAATAAATAACGAGATTAGTCGTTAGCTAACGAATAATTAGAAAATTACAACAAAATTAACAAAAAAACTGATAAGAATTAACAATAAACAGGACTGGTTGGAGCAAACAAAGTCCTCTAAATAAATGCAAAAAAAAAAAAAACGTGACAAACCATTCCAGACAAGCGCTAATAAGGGTCATATTGACCTCACTGTGCATTGTATATAACAAAACTTGCATAAAATATCATTCAAAATCATACATAAAACAAATAAAATAAATAATAATTAGATTATAATCTAAACCAAAGATACAATAAAAAGTAGAACAAAAAGAAAGGGAAAGAGGACAGAGAAAAAAAGCGAAAGAAAGAAGAAATGAGAAACTGTTAAGAGTAAATTAGAGATAGGTGATACGTTGATCCATAAAAGAAATGGCTTTAAGCTTTTTTCTAAAAAGCGGATACGATGGAATATCCCGAACATCCTCTGGTAAATAAGACCAAAACATTAAACCGGCATATGAAATGCAGCGACGAGAGTAGTTGGTCTTAGCTACTGGTAAACGAATATCACTAGCTTTACGGGTAGGATAATTGTGCTTATCTAACTGTGAAATAATATTGAAAGGGCGGGATAAAATTAGCTGTTTATTTTTTGACCTTAAAAACAAAGGAACATAATTGTATAAAATAGATCTGACGAACCGTTGGGATTTGAAGTAAAGCAAAAAAATGAGAAACAGATTGCGGAATACGAAATTTGGTGATAGTACGCAGGAACCATTTCTGTAGTCTTAACAATCTAGTCGTGTTATACGAGGTTAATGAACCCCAAAAAATGATACAGTGGCAGAGAGAAGAATGCATCAGAGAATAATAAAGAAGTATCAATAAGTAGTTAGGAAGATAATGAACTCGGGAAATCATTCCTTGGTACCTGTTAAGGTATCTTAAAAGAATGTCAACGTGCAAATCCCAGGTACGGTCATGTTTTATGGTTAAGCCAAGGTATTTAAAAGAACTAGTAGTTGATAATATTTGAAGACCATAATAGATAGGAGGATTGATAGGAATGTTACTTTTATTACGTTGGTAATAAAACATTAATTTTGATTTAGCAGTATTAAGAGATAAAAAATTCGCGTCATTCCAGCGTTTAAGTTCAAAAAGAACACTATTAATATCATCCAATAATTGGGAGATATTAGAACGGGATAGCGATAGAGTCACATCGTCTGCGTACAAGATAGGGTTTGCCATATTCAGCGTGTTAGGCAGATCATTAATAAATAAGTTGAAGAGCAATGGGGAAAGAATCGATCCTTGTGGTACCTCAAGATTGCGTGAACGAATTGCAGAAGATGTTCCATTAAGTTCAAGGTAATAACTTCGGTTAGTTAAAAGATCTGAAAGCCAATTAAGTGGAGGACCTTGAATATTGTAAAAATTAGACAACTTATAAAGCAATAGTGGAATAGAGATAGAGTCAAATGCCTTAGAATAATCAAGAAAGATAGAAGCTACATGCTTATTTGTACTCATTTCAGAAGATGCAAATACAGGATACGAATACAAATATTAACAAATAAAAATTTACAGGATACAAATTATACTGAATTACTTGTTGTATTAAAGTGCTCATGTCCTCACCTCTTACACTCTTGTACCCATTGTTCTTCTGGTTTTGACTTTCCACGTCTCCAGTGTAAATCTACTCCACGTTTCCTGTGTAAACTTACTCCCTCACCATGTTTTGATTAAACTAAGCCTCTAAGTTTTGTTCATAAGATTAGCAATCAACAGAATAAATTAAAATAACCGCAAAAGAACAGGATAAACAATAATGAGTTATGATGATCTAATGGTACAAATCCTATAACTGACAATACATTAGTACGAAAATTTACGTACCTGAAGAAAAATTAGAAAAAGCTGTATACAGTATTTCACTGTTCTTGCACGCGACTGATTCCAGACTATTTTGAGGATACATGGCGGTTGTAACGCTTATCCTCGACTCGAAGGCGGTGCGCACCGACCAACGGTAAGTGAACTATAGGGAATGTGTAAACCTACCCCTGTACCAAATCAGCCCCGGTCTTCCCTACATTCATTACTGTCGCGAAAGGTTTGGCAGGAGATAGACTATCGCCTTGATATGTGCTGGGTTGCGCTCACATAGAACACCCATGATGTGATGTGTTTGAAGTAAATTAAAACGTTTAATTTTCGTAGCATATGTCTCACAATACCATATGTTCATTAGATTTCACAGAGTAAACTTCTGAAATCGGGTTCATCATTTTGACTTGCCCTGAATAAGACCACACTATCAGAGGGATATCGGTAGATATCGTACTAAAGGAAATGCATATACTGGTTCCACATACTGCGTCATTTCAAGTGTTTCCGAAGTTTTTAACGCCTTACTTATTGCTTTTATTCTTGTAAAAATTTTATGAGCCACTCGATTTTTTGCACCTTTTCCGCAAGTCCATTAATATAATGACCCTTTGTCAAGGTGCTTATTTGCCTTTAAACATTTAGTTAACTCTTTCCAAAGATGCTTTCAAATAGAGAATTACGGTTACATTCCGTATAAACGAGAATTTTTTTTTTTTAATCAGCATAAATTTATTTTACTTTGGAATAGGACAAACGATTTCGGGTCTATAAAATATGGCTCTATTGCCAAAGTAAAATAAATTTATGTTGTTTAAAAGAAAATAGTTTTCATATAGCTATATCTCTAATGTGTAATTAAATTTTTAAAGTGGAGAATATTTAAATTTCGTATATGAGCGGAAAACCATTTCATCTGGCCTCTTTCCACTAAGATCCAATACACTTAATATACGACTTCGGTGCTTTGCCAGCACTGTCGAATGCCCCTTATATAGAAGAGTGCCTGTATATCGAATGGAAAGTGAACCTCCTACTTCTTTGGATATTGATCAGTGTATTCATGACATTGATTTTGAAACTCCCATAAATTATACAGGGAGAAAAAGAAATAATTGAATGTTCACGATACGAAATCGGTCAACCGCATGTTTTTTTTTGGTTCAAGCGGAAGTTATAAAACGAATCCAAAAAGTGATTTTTCAATGAATATTATTAATTTATAGAAAATCGACCTATGTCAAGGACAGCTTTTTAGCAAAGATAGTACAAACGCTTCTTCGATCAATGGAAAAACACAACCTTGTGTGCGTGAGAGACTACATATTTATTCATCTTTCAAATAAATCTTGCGTGATAGACTATGTAAAATATATAGACAAATGAAATTGATATTTACTTATGTGGCTTATTGATATTTTACGGAAAACATATGAGAAATAGATTCCGTAGTTGAAAATGCAAATGGAATGAATTACGTCCAATGTTTGTTTGATATACATTTTTTTTGTATCACTGCTTGCATAAAATGAAGAAACATTTTTCAAATCTTTATCCTTTCGCATACATCATGTAGGTGCATTCATTTTATCTTCATTTGCTTTCCTCGGCAAAAACCTTTATTTCCCTAAGTTTGCGAAGATTGCTTACAAAGTCTTGCCCTGCATTTTCTTTTCTCAGAAAGCATTTATTCAACATAGGGGAGAATTGCATAAGTTGGGACCCATCATAAGTTGGAACAAGACGATTTAAAAAAAATTAAACAATTTTTGATGCCGCTTCTTCTTAGACTTCATCTCTTCGTCGATGATGGCAGCCGTCGAGGCCGAAGCTGCAGCGAAGTTCCAACAAAAGATGAGGTAAGTTTTATTCACTTCTGTGTAAAATGTCGGAAGATAGAAAGATCTTAGATCAACTGTGAATATCCTCTTTGCTTGATATATTAATGGGTTGTTTTCATAGCAACATGTGCTTCATGCCGCTATTAGATATCTCTAGATGATGTTCAAAATTACCATTTTCCTAAATCGGGACAGTTTCAATTTCCCAAGATGGGACAGTTAAAGAAGCTAACAAAGTTGCCACAACAGAATGGTTTTCTATAATCTGCAAGGACCAAATGCACCATCCACTTGCGGTTGAATCCAAAGAACGAGCACATCAAACCTGCATGACTTGTTTTGCTTGTAGCTAAAAGTTTATATCAAAAGTCAACATAAGAAAATTTAAGTGCTTTTTCTCATTTTATGCTGTCGTTTGCTATGTCCCGTCTTAGGCTCCTGCCTCCATAAGATAGGATGTTGTTACAATTATAAAAACCTATAAATAACTTACGTTTCATTTGGTATTTATAGTGCCCAAACTTTTTTTTGTATTATAGTGTCTACAATTTTTCCTGAACTGTATTAATAGCTTCTGTTGATGATTCATAAATTACTGTCTTTTTTGAATACAAGTATGATTACAAAAAATATTTTCTTGAAACGTCCCAACTTATGTAACTCTTCCGTATATGAAAATTGTTTCCTTCACTCATTGTTGAAATCCCCGTATGGGCATGAATATTTGTATGTGTTCCAACGAACTAGTATAAATATAGTGCTCATTCCTGACATCACCCATAGACAAAAGAATTATGTTGAGGTATGCCCGCGCGGTGTTTCTTTCCAGCTTTTTCGTGATTCTTGTGTGTATATTTTTGTTTTTAATTGAATATACAAAATTTAATTGAATGTACAAATTGAATACCTGTAATGCTTACGTCTTGGATTACTTTTAATTGCACGACTCGACAACGTTTCTTTCTCATACGTAAGCAGAGACAGCATCCTTGCAAAATCCCTGATAGTACTTCGTAATTTGATTATAAATGCATATTGTTCTTTCCTGATCTTATAAAAGAGAAGGCGTTGTTTGACAAATAGTTTGTCGCTTTAAAAAGATAGAATTTATTCCTAAATGACAGAGCAGGATACGCTGAGTCCATTGTTTTTTCTCTTCTAATAACAAATGTAAAACACTGTCTAGATATTGTATCCATCACATTATTTAAGATCCCATAGCACTTATTAAGTGCTCGAAAGCCTAGGTCCTAGGCGATCAACGAATAACGAATAGTGTAATCGCTATTCCATGGGAGATACTTACGAATGTAACATGCCTGCGATTTCATGTTATTCTATAAGCGACCTCCACATGTCAGATCAGCACAGTCATTCAGTACATCATGTATTTATGTTGTTTATTCACACCAAATAAATATTACAATGAAACTCATAGCTCTTAAGGATTTTAAAAATTATTTGGATTACCCATCAAAAAGCATGTTAAGAAACTGTTAAGAAAATATACAAAACTTGGGTCAGAGGTTACTTCAAGCAAGCAGTTCTTGTTGGTGGACTTTAGTGAGAAACTCGGCTATATTCAGAAATTCTTTACGAAAATGTCCATTTATTCAAGAATGTGCTTTGTGATGAGACATCATATTATGCCAAATCAGTTCTAGTTGTAATGAGCAAACAATAAATTCACAAAACAATTGTACACAAATTCAATAAATTTTCAGGGTTTCTAATGCATTCTTTCTCTAAAATATGATTTAATCTTTTATCTAATTGTGCAATATGCAACATTGTGATATTGCCTGTGCAATAAATAATACTGTCATTCGGGAAGAAATGGATTCTCAGATAACAAACTTTTATAACAGGATGTAACTTTTGTACAAAAAGCTTAAAATTGAATGATCGTATTCAATGTAGACGAATCCAATCTAAGCTCTTCGTCATCAGATGTTTTTATTTCAGTGTCCACACAATTAAAACAGTGCCGTAATTAATACTTCTAAACATAAAGCAAACAAAACTCTTAAAGAATTGACATGGAAAATAGTCGGCGCGATGAGCTGTCGTTTTTCATTTGAGAACATTCAGATGACTCTGAGTGTCTAAGCTGAGTGACAGAAAAACTAACTTAAATTCAAAATATGTATAAATCCGATAAACAATACGAGAATCGAAAGGCATCTTGTGCGCATTTTCAATATAACCAAGCTACCGAACGCATACATTACAGTTTTCTAATGGAGGATGCTATATCCAATTTGCCACGCATAGGATGATAGCACGAGAACTCTATTTATTCTAACTCATTGATGTGTCCGAGAATTATATTAAAACATCTGTCAGTAAAAAAGAGCACAAATATTATAGACTTCGACGCACTCAAAAACGTTACAAGCCAAATAAACTATACTGTCATTCCACAAAATCCCTATCCATTGGTAGGATCTTGTAGGATTCCCTGTACCAGTTGCTGTCTTGTTCATGTCTCCATTGCATGAATTACGCCTTCTTCATCTTCAAACATTGCCTCACATAGTGCATCTTTAAATGGACAAAAAATGAAAGTCAGAGCACTATAGTTGGAGGAGAGCACAGACTTAGTGCAGTTTCGTGCTGAATCAACATTTTTTGCTGAATTTTTCTAAAGCCGATCTTGGCGGAAGCGCTAATTTAGTTTTGCCAGAATCTTCATGTATGCATAGGAACTGATTGTTTCACCTCTTGGCGTCATATCATCCCATCAATGTCCCAGAAGAGAGAGTGGACATGAGCTTTCCGGCTGAGAAATTTGCCTTGAATGTCTTTGTTATAGAGATTGCAGATGATACCATTCCATTGACTTGTTTTCGCCTCCGACTCAAAATGATGCGACCAGATTTCATTAACAGTAACGAACCGGGACAAAAAGGTCTGAGCATCAGAAGGCGTTATTCAGAACAAATCATTTTCCTTTGAATTTTGTGATCAACTGTAAAACCTCGAGGAGCCATACGCTTTTCGTAATACGTATTTCATTTCAGATTAATTTTTTAACTCAATTCAGGCTTTCCGTGTGATAATAGCTTTTATTTTGACATCAGATTAGGAGTATTCAAACGGAAATATTAAAAAATATTTATAAGGAAAGAACAAATAAATGCAATAGATGAATGAAACGTGCATTCAAATATTCTCTGATCTAGTCATTAGAAATCGTTTGCCACCTAAAATCTTAGGATAAATATCACTTCCATAGATAATGTGAGAGCTTTGACACTGCTTCAGTCATTCTTCTATTTCATCACAGGTGTTTATTCACAATGGCAGCAATATATTCTGAATGGTGGATAGTTATATGATGCTCGCGAAAACAACCACAAAGCTGAAATTCTGCCAACACGTGTTATTTTTTCTGACATATATTTTATCATAGCATAATACTTTAATCTGATAACGACTTTATAATAAAATATTAACGAAAAAAATAGAGGCTTTACAATACTGCATTATAAAAAACGA
>JAHWFO010033501.1:658877-723962 GCA_023313115.1 Rhysida immarginata
TCGTTTTTTATAATGCAGTATTGTAAAGCCTCTATTTTTTTCGTTAAGAAGTACAATACTATGACCATTCCACTACAAGATATAAAATATTAGTTAAAAAGTGTAGAGAATTTTTTGTTATTCTTATTCTTCAAAATTAAGTTTAACTGCATTAGCTAGCATATCTGTTGAGCATTGAATGAGTTTTAGAGGAAGTTAACGTCCAATTACGGCGATTTGACGTTCTGCTATATATAGTTCTAGACGGAGAAAACGACGGGATTTCATTCATTCTGATGTTAATGTAAACAACAGGAAATTTCGTGAGTGTTGTTTCGTGAGTGGGAAAAAAAACATGATAATTTATCAGGTAAAAATGATTTTTAAAATTATTCTTCCTATTTAAAATCCGTTTCAACTGAATTATATATCAGAGAGCAATATATGCAATTTCATTCTCTTACAATGAAGTTGAAATCATTACAAAAATGTGCAGCGCATATCCGTTTATTCTTCCCGTTTGGTCCTTAATTTATCTGTCTAAAAATTTTCCAATTCCACAATTTTCCTCCGCCCCCCATAACTTTTAAGTCCGTGATTCATTAGGTTTCCTGAAATCTGAACCGTTGATGACCTTAACTCATTTTCTCTGTTGGCACCCACATGTCTTCCTCCACAAACACCAATAGCTTTGTCTCAGAGCAGGTTTTTAGTGGGTTTTTTCCTCCCTTCAAATCCGGAGATGTTCTGGCCATGACGTAATGGCAATTTTGATTTCACGAAAATGTTCAAGCTGAGAAGTTTTTTGTTTCTTTGTTTGTTTGTTTCTTTTTTAAGAATGAAATTGAAATTTTAAGAATATTTTCCTGATTGTCAATTCATTGAATGAATTAGAAAGTTTATTTTATAAAATAAACACTGAATTTTGAAAATAAATATTTAAGCAAATTAGTATAGTAAAAGGTCAAATCTTGATGTCATTAAGCGGCGTGAATTTCAATGTTACTTTATGCAAAAAAATAAATAAATAAATAACTAATTTTTATTAATGATTAAATTGAGAAATTCTCCTTTATATAAAGTATAATGATGGAAAGCAAATACAAAAAGTAGGTTCATCTGCGTATAAGTTGGTCCCCATTTTTAGGTCTCAAAATCGTGAAAGATGAATATCCCGCATATATGCCGGTGTCCAAAAATTTACGCATAATTTCAAGTTAAAAAATGGAAGTAACGAACTATTTTTTCCCCCATAAATATCTGCCGGTAATTTTATTTACTAAATTGTTCAGTGTCATCATCTGACTCTCCAAAAAGCATCATGGAATTCATTAATTGTCAATCTGTATCATAAACATAGTTAAATTCTTCATTTTCTTCGAGTGTTTCAGGGATGATTTACTGTTCTGCATAATCGGAGATCTATTCCCCCGCAGATTAGTCGGTTTCTACTTTTAAGGCCTATTTTCAGGATAAATTTTCCGACCAATACGCGCGTATATAAATAAATAAATAAATAAATAAATAAATAAATAAATAAATAAAAATAATTAAATAAAATATACATAAAGTAAAATATTTTGATCACCAAATTTAATCTAAATAATGGTTGAGATATGACGTATGCGATGTTGTCCAGTTATTAGTAGAAATGAATATCCTGAAAAAGTTAATTGAAGATTTTGCAGAAATGAAGATGCTAAACATCATCCATTATTTGGATTAAATTTGGTGATCAAAAATATTTTACTATAAGTTTTTTATTTATTTATTTATTTATTTATTTATTTATTTATTTATTTCCTTTCCATCATTATACACTCACATGCCAAAAGTCATGGGATTGCATCTAATAACGTGTGGGACCTCCTCTAACCCGGCGAAGTACCACAATGCGACGTGGCATTAATTCCACAAGTCGGTGAAAGACATCTGAAGACATATAGAAAGAAAAATAACTCCAAAACCACTATTCCACATAATAAAATGATGAGTCATTAAAATTTATTATGTGGAATAGTGGTTTTGGAGTTATTTTTCTTTCTATAGTTGTGTCCACAGTTTTTGGCTTGATTCCATTACATCTGAAGACATTGCCAACCATTCCTACTTTGAGAGCTACCCACAGTTGTCCATTACGTAGCCACCATCGGCTTGCACAGTGCATGCTTGACAACTAGGGTCCATGGCCTTCATAGGGTCTGCGCCACTTGAGCTCTACCATCAGCTCTTATCATCTGGAATCGAGATCAGCAGACCAGGTCACACGTTTCCAGTTGTCAAGTGTCCAGTCGATGTGTTCATGGGCCCAGGAGAGACGTTGTTGACGGATGTCTTGCTGTTAGCAAGGGCACCCTCGTGGGTCTTCTGCTTCCATATCCCATGGACACCAGATTTCGTTGCACAGTTCGCATCGATACAGCTCTAGTATCACCCTGGTTAAAATCTGATATCATCTGGCGTAGTGTCAGTTGCCTGTTAGCGGTGACCATCCTACTCAGACGCCGTTGGTCCCGTTCATTGAGAAGATGTGGTCGACCACTACGTTGTCCATGGTGGGAGGTAATGCCATCAAGTTGGTACCCTCGGTAAACTCTTCAAACTGTGGACTGTGGAATGTTGAATTCTTGAGCCACCTCCGATATTGAATGATCCATACGTTATGCTCCACATACCAGGTCACGTTCGAACTGGGATAGCTCTCGTCATCTAACCATTGTCACACTGAACACCTCACCCCCTTACTCATGACAGTGTAACTAAACTTACTGACACTGATTTGCATATTTATACTCTTTGCACATGATGCTACTTCACTTGAAAAATAGTCCACTGCTATCCCATGACTTTTGGCATGTGAGTGTACTTTATGCAGGGTGTCCTGTAATGAGTGAACGAAAATTTGAGGGATGATAGCTGGGGTTGTGACTTACCAAAAACCTCACCGTTTTTGTGATATAAATAAATAATAAATAAATTTTTCAGCTGTCTCAGTCCACTGCTTCTGCCAGCTTTTTTTGACTGCTGTAAGGTGGTAGTAGCATCCGGGACCGACGGCCTAACGGGATAAGATCTCGCGTCACTAAATGGTCACCCATCCACTAACTGGCCATGCTAGAAGATGCTTAACTTCAGAGCTGGCTTGCTCTGCGAAAGCCTCCTAGCCCATGGCCTTCCCCCCTATTTTGTGATACATTACTAGTTAAATTCGATAGGGACAAATCGTGATGAAATGACAGTAAACGCAATTTAAAGGAAAGTTCACTGGTTTTTGTAAAAACAAATAAAATGAAATAATACAGAGTCCTCCAAAAAGATGTTACCACTTACATGGGATTGACTTTTATTTTAATCGCACTATGTACTGAGGGTGACTCAAACACTTCCATCCAAGCTGCTACCTTCCTTCTCTCTTCCAAAGTCGGGTGGCCATATTTAGTCTGCAACAATAGAAAATTAAAAATGATGTTGCACTATATGAGTGGTAACATGTTTTTAGACAATCCTGTAAGTACAAACGAATGTGCTTTGTGGCCGCAGCAATGTAAAAAATTAAACACGGTGGAGATTTTCGAAAAAATGATAAAATCGTTAATATCACAAAAACGGTGAAGTTTTTACTAAGGTCATATGATTTTTTTTTGGTAGGTCATAACCCCAGCTATCATCCCTTAAATTTTCGTTCACTCATTACAGGACACCCTGTATAAAGGAGAATTTCCTAATTTAATCATTATTAATATGTATTTCGCCTATTCTAATTAAAATAAATAAACAAATAAACCAGTTGAAAATGCGTGGTAATGCATTACTATAATGATGTTAATTAAAAGTATCGGGCGGTCGTTCTGTCGCCAATAGAGCATCAAAAAGTGAGTAAAAGTTATATCAGATAGATATGTCCTATCTATTAGGGAACTTGGGCAAAATGACTCAATAAAATAAAAACCCTTTTAAATTATTATTATAGATTATTAACAGATCTATTAGTAAACTGAAATAAAAACATTTTGCTCTTAACTGTTTTTCTATTATGTGTCACATGTATAATTTGATTACTACGTAGACACCTTATTGCAGATTTGGGTAGTGGGTAGACACCGTAGGTGTTGTTGCAGCCGGATGCTAATGAAATTGTTTTCCATTCAAAAATTAAATTCTAATGTAAATGAAATACATTCAATCTCAATTTTCATTTTCCATTTTTTTTCCGTTTATTTTATTTATTTATTTATTTATTTATTTATTTATTTATTTAGGTTTGCTTAATTTACTATGTGCTACAGTTGAGAAGCATATGTTGCTCTTATGATTTGGATATTTTATTCTTATTTGGTTTCTTTAATTCACGAATAAAAATGTTCTTAAACTTTTTTTATCGCCGAAATCTCAACCAGTGATATTATCATTAATCCGCGATATCGCCTAATCCGAAAGATCAATCCTTCGATTTTGCCTAGTACGTGCAAGCCAAGCCTCACAAAAATCATTAATCCTTAGAGATATGTCGCTTGTAATAAAGTTAAATTCTATGATTACCTAAAGAATTAGCTTTTTATTTTAAAGTTTTCATTTTCATATTCTTTTTCAATCACGAGAGAGTATCGTAAGAGAGTATGACGAGAGTAAAATCTGTCACGATATAAACTTGAAAATTTTATAACTCTTATAATCGACTGCTATGATTTCTTCAACAATCGATAAGCAGTAATAACACTGAAACGATTGAGAATTTATGTTCCAATAAAATATAGTATAATATAAAAGCAAATAAGGACAAAACTTTTATTGACCTGTTGCACATGCGTCGCATTTGTTTTAAAAATTTGAACAGCGATTTAATGATGACGAAACTTTGACGATTATGCTAAGAGTTTGTTTATAAATCGATTTCTATAAGATTTTCTGGAAATTTGCTTGATTTTTTATAGCTAATTATGTCTAAATGTTATGGTGGAACAGGGTTTCTCTGCATATTCGAAACTTAAATTCTACCCATATTCGAATACCCTTCCCTTCTTTGACTCCATGCAAAAAATGCATTTTTTCTCCACAAGTTTTTTTTTCATGAGCACCATTTATTGCTTCCTTTTCCTGTACTGGATGATAAGAATTTTCATTTTGCCTCGAAAATCCGTCATTAGCTTCTTAAATAGTATAAAGTTTTGAAGAGGAAGAAAATAAAAGGCATTTCTCCATTTGTTGATGCATACGTAAGATATTTTTTCTTAATTGAAATTGACTTATAAATAAAGAAATGGTGTATGAAATTCCTCCCCCCATCCATCTGTATTGTACAACGTTGAATCAAGTAAGGATAAACTTCTTTAGATATTATCTTTAATAATATTAGAAAGTCCTACGCATTACGTAGAACAAAATGAAATGCAGAAATACTGGAATGTTTCTAATGTACTTATAAACTATCCTGCATTATGTTTTTTTAAAAAATTTGATGGCACAGAAGATGCATTATTTTGGAAATTTCGGATCTAATTTGGAATTTTCATGAAGAATTTCCTCCGTCTTTCAAAAACGATTTTCCCTTTGAAGACGCGCATTTACGTTTTGAAAGAAGCCTTTCACATTCTTTCAATCTTCGCATTTAATCTGACGGTGCGTATCTCGAGAGAAAAAAATAAAATCTTTTATCTTCCTTTCAGAATGTGCTATTAATTCATCTTCGTCGAGATAGAGGCGCTCATGCTTGGGGCGCTTCCGTTTTCTAATGCTTAATCACGAAGGTAGGGAAGGTGAGCTACCAAGGAGCGACGACGTCATCTGGCGGGAGTTGTGGCGTCATCAGTCGGTCCCGTTCAATGGCAAAAGCAGAAGGTGAAGCATCTTCTAACGAAAAATACCGAAGGGAGGGGAGGGGGGAGGAAGAGGGATTTTCTACGTGCAATCACTTTCATCTCAGCTTTTAAGCGTCGTGACTGGAGATGACAGGACAGACGAATAAGCTACTGAAAGGGAAAGGGTAGTCAGCTACACTGAAGCGAAATATTTTTTGCCTTCTGTTTTTAAAAATATTTCTTTATTTGGAAAAATATTTCGAAGAATTTTCTGTGAGTCAATTCGAGTGGATTGGCCAAGGAAAACAACTCGCGCAGCTATTACCTGCGGTATTTCAGAGGGAAATTTCTCATTATCCTTTCAGTACAACGTGAAATTTACCTCAGTGGATTTCACAAATTAAGAGAAACTTTTTTGAACTTACGTTGAAAACTTCACAACAGAGTAAAATAATACACGCAATGGCAAAGGATATCCCTTCGAATTGATTGCTGGCTATTCTACTTTGTGTGAATTACATGCGTTGAAAGGTAAGTTCAGGTCCATTTTAATATTGGAGGTAGGCGGACTGCTAGTTTGCCGCGTTTATTTAATTCTCTCATTTCTGGAAACAAGTATTTCTAATATTAAAATGAATCTCATACAAACTTATTTGAATGTGAATTTATTATATAAGTCAAAATAAAGCATCTAATTATTATGGCATAACAGATGCTTCGAATTTTTTTAACGAGTATTGCATATTAAAAATAATAATTTAAAAACCAAATGAAAACGTTTAACATCTAAAATACACACTGAAACTTTCTCGTGGAAATGAAGAAACCAAATCAATTACCTGAAACTTCCTTAACGAAATCATTATTCACTAAATTGATTTTATTGGCAGTGAGGCTTATTTTTACTTTGATCTAATTTTGTTCCATCTGTTTGATCATTTTCAGTCTCATGCTTTTTGTTTCTCCAAAATGCGTGTCGACGAGGCGCTGGAAACATTGGGCGGCTACGGTCGCTACCAACTTCTGACTTTTCTCATGATTGGACTCAATTTCATGTACACTCCTATGCACATCTTCAGCGATGTTTTCACCGCTTATGAACCTGAACACCATTGTCACGTGAACACCGAAGACACGGAAAATAATTTGACCCTCCACGATCTAATTCCACAAAAGTACGATGAAAGTAGCCACAAATACGTACAAGACAGTTGCTCCGTTTATATTCTTCCGGATCTCAACGAGACGGAAGCCTGCCCTCACCGACTTCACTATGACTTGTCCGGGGGACCTACCATCGTTACGGAGGTGAGTTTACTGGTTAGGATTAGTTCTTAATTATAAAATATATAACAATGGTCAACAAATTTTTACAAAAGTCATATTGCCAAAATAGAGTCATTTTGTATCAATTTTTGTGTGCTGAACACGAACATGACTGTGAAAATGCAAAATTGGCTCTAGTTTTTTTTTGTAATCTGCAAAAACAATTGTTTACATAAAATGCATGCCAGTAGCTCTGGTCAACAACATTTTTGCAACGGGGGAAAATAGGTATTCTAGACTAACTTGAGTGTGCTGAATCCAAATCTGAACTCCAAATTTCCCTATCACGTCAGGATCTCGAATTATAGAAATAGTTTAAATTTTAATGGTAGCCATTGTTTAAATTTGACATCATGAGACTGTTTTACACCACTGAAACTTAAAATCCTGACGTGATAGAGAAATTTGGTGTTCAGATTTGGAATCAGCACACTCAAAGTAGTCTAGAATACCTATATTTTTCAAAGTTGTAGTTCCACTGGATAAATATACACGTTGAAAGGTAGAAAATGAACTATATGAAATATCTCAAAAACGAGAGCCAATTTGAAAAAAACTGATGTCATATTCGGAATCAGTGCAACAAATTTACCATAAAATGACTTTCAAAAGATTGGCAGCAAAATGTGTTTTGACCAGTGTAATCAATTAGGTATACTTTATTAGAAATATTAATATGAAATTTAGTTCTACAGTACTTTGTAAAAAGCATTCTGCCATTTTATAATGAACATTATTGAAAATCACGTTATTAAAGAATTTATCTTTGTGAAAATTTTAAGCTGCATGCCTCTTACATGTGTAAGGATTAAATTTTAAAAAAATTAAGATTGTTTCATGTACTTTTGGCCATCTTCAATGGGCCCAATACAACCGGTTTTGGGAATGTTTTGCGGTGGCTATTCATATTTCTATACCATTGTTAAATCGTTGATTTTATAGTATTTCAATTAAGTTTTTGCAATAATAGATTTGATATATAACCAAGGAAGGTAATGCATAACTTAACTGCAATTTTTCTATATATATTTTTTACAATTTTTATAGTAAATTTTGAAATATTTTTGCAAAATTATAAAAAATTTAAATAACTACGGCAATAATTTATATTAAAGGTCCAACATTATCGTCACTACCGTTTTATATTAAATTAATAACAAGGATTAAGAATTTTTCTGTATAAAGATGGTCTGTTATAAGCATAATCCGAGGTAATTGTCGGTTGTTTGACCAGTTTTTTCGCTTATAACTCAGTCGAGATGACTTGTCAGGAGCGAAAAAAATTGCACTTGTTTTCTGAGCCATAAAATTTATAATCGCTTTCTAAAGAATAAAACCATTTCGCAGCTGCTCCTGGCCTCGTCTGTTTTTCAGATATAAATTAAGATCTATTTTCCCCCTTTTTATCTTCTGTCAATGTAGAACCCTTTTCGTTTCGACAGTGAATGAAATGGGTTGACAACCGTGAATGGAAGTTGCACTTAATTTATTCCGTCAGGATGTGTTCGTCATCGAATATAATATAAATAAATTCTTCATTCTTTATCCTTCATCATTCCGCATTTGAAATTTATCCTTTCATCGATAACATTATGACAAATTAATTAGACTATCCAGTAATTTATCCGTTTATTAAGTTATTCGATTTATTAGCAATGGGGACATTATTGCTGTAAAATGAAAATTCAATTCCTTACATCAACTTAATTGTTTGTGAAACTGTGACCTTCTCGCCAATAACGTGGTTGGGTGGATCGCCAATTAATTTGTGGAAACAAAATAAATGACCTTTGAGAATGGACGAGGAGAGACCTTTGTAAAGAAAGAAAGCATTTTTAATAGACAACAATCACGTTTAGAAATTAAAGGATTACGAAAGGTAAACTCGTAAATCCTACAAGGAAGCGAGAGAAAATTTAAAAGTGGACAAAACGCCAATTGAAATTGCATACAGCTCTTAAATTGTCCCGAGTGTCTAAGGAATTTTTTATAGTCGATAAAATTTGCCCCGATTCATTTTAATGCCATGTGGTTTTACAATTCCGTAAAAAAAAAGCTTACGATAAATAGATTAAGTGAGGAAAGAAGCCTTTTTCTAGTGTCTTCCACCCCATCCCTATAAAATTTTGTTTACATAATTATTCAAGCAGTAAAGATAACCAGTCAATAGAGAGATTTATGAACGAGGAGTGAACATCAGATGCTATAAATCATCTTGGAACAGGAGCAAATCAAAGAGCTTTGAAACTTTCGTATAGTTTAAAATTTTAGGTTAATACGATTTATTAATTGTTTAAACATTTGAAGCATTTGTCCTAACGCAATTACAAAATTAAGCAATGTTAATTTCTATAATAACTATTAATTACTGGATCAAATTATCTGAAATTTCAAACAAAATGAAGTAATATAACATTTTGAAACTTAATAAATTCTGTACATTATTCCAAACATATATCCTTAAATTTATAATTATTTAAAAAACCCCTATTTTTTTAATTGAATAAAATTTAAACTTTTCCTTATCTCGCAGTTTTTTTCCTTAATTCCTGCGAATGAATTATATTTGACATGAGAAAACGTGGAAACTATTTTTTTTTTTGTAAATAAAAAAAAAAAATTATAAAAAAGGTTTTTCCGACAAGTTTGATATGCATTTTGTTTTAAAACTTTTCCTTGTAAATTTCGCTTTGTCACAATGTCAAGGCTGTTAACAGTTTTGTTTGTTTAAACCTAAATAAGCATTCCGGCCTCCAAAATGCAATAGGGAAATTTTTTTATTTTAATCATAAATGCAGAAAACGATTTGGGTTATTCCATTGAAAATTTTCCATCGAATACAAAAAGAGACTTTACTGCTGCCATATCCCTAAACAATAAATTCAGAAATAAATATCAGATTTTAAAGAAGTGTTACTATTTCGAATTTAATATGTTGTTGAATAAGCAGTGAAGAAGAAAGAATTAATAAAAATAAAGATGATTTTGCTGACATTTTAAAATATAGCGTTTACACAAATGAATGCCTCAGTTTCATGATTTTATTGTAGGTGTATTATTTAACATATCATGAAGCTTTGCAAATAAATAGAGCAACACAAGGTGTTTTGTTTGTTTGTTTGTGTTTTTTTTAAATACCCGGCAGACCTAGAGGGCTATAGTCGCAAAATTGATGTATCGGTCGTGATCAATAGCCTCCACGTCCCCCTGACTTAACCCCTTGTGACTTGTTTGTATGGGGGTATTTGATGGACTTAGTGTTTGTGACTTAACCTGCCATTATCTGACTCGTATCACCGATCTTTCGCTCAAATTGACAGAGACATGCTTCATTCATTACAGATTTTATATTTGTAGAGTTACTAAAGAGGCAAATTATCGAGCACCTTGCAACATGGCAAAAAATTAAAATAATAATAATATTAATAATAATAATAATTAGCGAGTTGCTCTATGTACTTGTAAAGTTTCGTGCTATGTTAAATAATACACCTACAATAAAATCATGAAACTGGGTCAATCATTTGTGTACACCCTATTGTAAGGTTGCAGAATTTTATATATTATCATGGCAAAAACCTTTGTTTTGTCTTTAACTTAATCTCTTTTATATTTGGTCATCTTACATTTACATTGTGTAATCAAACATTTCAGTTCGTTGCCGTCGATCGTTTCTGTTATATTTAACCAACGATTATTTTTATTCAGCGGGATTAACTTTATCAGTTAACAGATAGCGTTGATTTATAAGGAAATCGGAAAAAAAGCTTGTCCAGTTTATCGTCATGTCGGCAGGAAGAGAAAATAAGTTTATGAAAGTGATCAATGTAAATAAAGAAGTCTACATTGCTATTAAAGTTTGAAAAAGGTTCTTTAGTAGCAACAGTTTTTTCCTAGCAATTTTCTGTTTTCCGTGATTGTCAAACATCATTGAAAGTTCCGGTGTTTTGAGTTCTCTGCCTACAAACTTAAACTGCTGGCAGAGAGAAACCAGATTATCATCAACTTCAACCCAAACATATCCAGTGGATTGATTAAAAACATAACACTAACGATTTAACTTAGGCTTGTCTTCATTACGTAGGCAGATTCTCTTCGTATAGCCTCATTTACCTCAGCGACGATTGATCCCCATTATTTTCATGGATGTTAATATAAGTAATTTATTTAATCGGCATCGTATTTCTTAAGTGGAAAGAAATTTTAACATGAACGAAAATATGTTTAAATGAATTTCATTTTGATTTTAGCAAAACGTTTATTCTTAATATAGAATAATAACTTAGACACAAAACTTCGAGCTAATTCGGAAAGAAAACTGCATCGATTCGGTTGACGTAAGGAAGTTACTTTAAATTCTGAGAAAGAAAACCTATATGAAAGCCACGAGTGGATACTTTCTTACTGGGGTTTTGTTCATAGAATAATAGAATAATGCATTCAGCCATCCAAGTTCAAATCAGCTTGGATTACATATCTTTTTGTAATCGTATTTTGCCAAAAAAAAAAAAAAAAAAACCAAAAAAATAAAAAACTATTACTTTTTCTTTCGCTTTTTTTATCCACGCGTAACCTTGAAAACAGTTCTTTGAAATAAGCAAGAATATTTATAAATTGTTAAACTTGAAATTATTCAATTTTGCTGACATTCGAAGCGCAATACTCTTCTTCCTTAATGGATTTTTAAGTACTAATAAAAGCCTCTTTAGAACAGACGACTTGAAGTTTAATCTTGCTTTTATTTTTCAAGTTTATTAGGGCAAAGGTTAGATGATAGAGTAACTTTCGTTATATCTTTTTAAGTGCTATGGTCGACTAGAATTGATGCAATAAGATGTGCACGGATTTACTTAAGTGACCCGATTATTTCTTCACAGGAATAAAAAAAACTTAAAAAACGTAATAAACTCCAAGCAGTTAATATAAATTTCTTAACATTAACGTTAAAACATCTTAGAAAATTAACCTTTTTTAATATTATTAATTTGTCTGTTAATTTATCAAGATGTTCTCGTGGAGCGTTGAATAATTAGGAAGAATAGAATAATCGTAATCCTTTCGTTCCCATTTTTATACGCTTATGACTTCGCTGATGCCTTTATGCTTTAATCGTGATGAAAATTACTTAGTTCCTTCATTAAAGATAAAGAAAGCGTGACCAGTTTTATGTATTCCTGAGCTAGCACTTTTATTTGATAAGAAAATGCAAAAAAGTAGGATGAGGAACAGAACTTAAAATTTCTGACATTAGCTTATGTTCCGTGGCATAATTTTATTCATTTTATCGATTCTAAAAATCTAAACCTTTGTTTGTTATGAATATCAAAAAGCAATATGAAGGGGAGATTTTGTTTCAGTAATTGTTTATGCAAAGAAACACGAGTCAGCGGTACTCATTGAGTTCGAATTTAGTATATTTAAATTTTATAAATTAATTTTTTTTTTTAGTATCTACAGGTTTTAAATGAGTGCCTTGGTTAAATAGCTTAAATGAAATACAAATGAAGATTAAAGCGTTATAAAATATTAAAGCTTTATAGCCATAGCTCCCTCTAATTTTTTTGAGAGCTGCGCGATCCAAAATTAACGGTGCGCAATAAAAATTATAAACAAAACAAAGGCCATTTTTGATAATTTTATAAGTGAGAAATTGATCGTAAGTGTGTGGGAAATAAATTTCTCTGTGTGATTTATTGCACTTGCGCAGCCTAGAGGGAACTACGTTTATAACCCGTTTCATTGTATAATGGAAATACGAAATTCTTAAATTTGTTAAAATATTGCTAATAAAATCGGAGTCCGTTGAATTTCTTTAATAAACTGAAAATAATTTTACTTCAAACATAAAATTCAAATCATTTCAATATATTGAGGAAATTAGCTCCAATGCTTTAATTAATATTTCTGCTGTATGTTGGGTTCATATCTTGTTTTGATTGTTGGATAATACAGTAGAACTCGCCGTACGAGCAATTTGCTGTAGGAGCCTCGGCTCGTGCGAATTTTTGTCATGTAGTACGAGCGAATTTCTTTTTCAGCAACCGTAGCTTTCTGAAGTTCGCTCAGTTCACATTCTTTCTAGAGTCTTAATGGAAGGAGATTCTCCTTCAAACAATACTCTTCCTCCCGGCTCCATCGTGTTCCTAGCGCACAAATTGTTCATCTTTAAAGTACGTGTAATTAAATTTATAAAACCAGTTTACATATTTCTTTTGCATTCTTTTTTATTACGTTTTTAAAAATTGTCACTTTCCTTGTAACAGCACGTCTTCGTTTTAAAACCCATGAAAAGTAATATTTGTACTAGTTTTGGGGGCTTTTATTTTAATTATTAGGGCCAATCAAATGAAAACGAGATTTTTAAAGGCGTTGGTACATACCTGAACAAATTTAGAAATAAACACCGTGGGCGTTAAGGCAAGCATCCAATCTATCCAACGAGGTGACGAATTCTCTTCTCAAAAACTTCCCTTGGCTGCTGAAGTAGAAAAGCTGTTGGACCTTAGCGTCCGATGTGAATCGTCGTCCTTTCAAATGACGTTTCAACTGTCCGAAAACGTTAAAATCATCCGGTGCCATGTCAGGACTGTATGGAGGATGTTCTAGGACATTCCATCGCATCCTCATCAGTTGCACTGTTGTCCTATTGGCCGTATGAGGCATGACATTGTCGTGAAGCAGGGTTACTCCAGCGGTCAGCATTCCCGACCGTTTGTTCTTGATGGCCACTCGCAAACGTTACAGTATGGATCCGCATTAACGATATTACCCTTAGGTGTGAATCGATGAGAAAAAGTCCTTTCAACACCGCGCGCTCTTCCTTCTTCCTCGCGTTTTGGATGATGACTGCCATTACTCTATCACGTCTTGCTTTGCGAACCGCATACAACCAAGTTTGTATTACCTAATATGTGTACTTATGCGCCCGTAAGCTACAAGGCACCTCCATGCGCATATGCTTGCTGTCATTTCTATTATCCGTAACGCACAAGAAAGACAGGCCTGGGCCAACACCACCTAGACAGAAGGCCCGCGCACAGAAACGTATTGTTGCATCACACGAAAGCGGGTATTGTTAATCGTATTTCTACCAATAATAACCTCTAAATTTGGCCGTTTGATCATGACGTAACAATGTAAGACGTTTCTGTGCGCAGGCCTGTCTAGGTGGTGTTGCCTGGGCACTCAAACATCACCTGACCACAGTAGTCTGAGCAACAATCCAAACTTCATTGTTACCAACAAACGAAAAAACACCGATTGTTGAAATCCAAGATGGAGACCATGAAAGTTGGATTGTTCTCAGACCATTATGGTCGTGACGTTTGAGTGCCCAGGCCTGTCTTTCTCGTTGGCTACGTATAATCTCGTTTTCATTTGACAGACCCTCATATTTGAGTGGGGGAAAGTGATTTGTCAAACGAGCTCGATCATGGAACGAATCAAACTCGTACTGCAAGGTATCACTGTACATGAATTTTGTATGCAGAGAAATTAGTATTTTTGCTTGCGACGGTGCACATATAAGTTTGATTTTCTTCGAGATTCCAGACCAAAGAACCAGACTTAATTGAGATTTCTTTAAGGCTAAAAATCGGAAAAAATGAAATCTTGTAAACATTCCAAGAAGGAGCTTCAGCTGTGAAGCAGAAATACTTAATTAATGTATTAGTAGCAAGCCAACTGAAAATGATTTTATCGGAACATACGGCTAGAACACGATTAATCAGTACACATGCAAAGAGCGACATCGGATGAACAACCAAGACAAATGGCTTTATATTGCTTTTACAATGACGGTTTTACACATTGTTTATAATCGTTGTTATAACTCTATTATTAGATTTTAATTTCAAGCACGGTCCGAAAGTTCCATTGTTAATCCACTAGTCATGAGCAGGGTTGCCAATTTAGTAGATTTTTTGGCCGACGTTTCAATTGTTGTGCATTGTTATAATAAAAGTTAAACAATGGCAACCCTGGTCATGAGTTTTGAGGACGGAAGCAGACATCAACGATTAATGAAGAGTCGGATGAGCAATTGAGCAATCGTGCGTCGACAAAGCGATCGTTGCGTACGCGTGCCCACGTCAACAATGCTTAAAAGATAAATAGAAAGTATCAGTGGTTATATAGATTGTTATATGACATGCCATTTTCGTGGTTTCCTTTACGGTCACTGTTTTAGCATGTGAATTCGACTTGAAAGGGTCCACGAAAAATCTTGAAAAGTTGATACAGCCAATCTAAGACCTTGATGGTCATATTTCTGAAAACAGAACTTGAAAAAGTTAATCTGTTTTCAATATATCGTTGTTTTGTTATCCAAACGGGGGATGGTCGGATAAACGTATAGACCAAGCGACATCCCGTATTTTAACAAACAAAATAAGTCGCAAAATAAAATATTTTCTCGTATAAATTAGAGTATTTACCGTATTTCTAGTACAGCAAACTCTCGCTAATCCGAACTGATTAAAATTTTTGGTTTCCACGATATTATATAAAATATGAGATCATGTAGTCCGCCTTGCATAATATCGTGTGCCGATACTCAAATCTGAATAAAATTTATCTTAGAACGATTTCTGGTTTATTATGTTTTATTTTTATTTTTAATTTATGTTTATTAGAAATCGGATACGCAAAAATATCCTTTCGGTAATCCAAATTAGTTCGGATCAGGGAGAGTAGGCTTTTTATTATACTTTTTATTATAAATGTTGCTGTAAACAAAGATTTTTTCTCTGAATATTCGTTGCAGTGGCAGCTGTCTTGCAACAACTCCCAGTCGATAATGACGAGTACAGTACATGGTGTAGCGGCTGTTTTTGGAGCAGTCATTTTCTCGCCGTTCGCCGACACGTACGGTCGTAAGGCGCTCTTCCTGATGTGCTGGTGGCAAACGGCTCTCCTCTCCATCGGTATGTTCTTCATCAACGACGTCTCCTCGTACTGGGTGCTTCGATTTCTCTCTCGTCTGTACACCGAAGTAAGTAGCTGGGTCATCAGTTCTTTGAAATTTTCAATCTTGCACTTGATCAATTTTAGCTCATTTTAATTAATCTTTCTAGGGAGCAGAATTAGCAATGTTCGTTTTGGCTTGTGAACTTTTCCCTATTGAACAGAGGCCCTTTGCTGCCTTCTCTTTATATCTCTTCTATGCTGCAGGGCAAATGCTGTTGGCGCTTCAAGCTTACTTGATAAGAAACTGGCGTTATTTGCAATTGGCCATATCGGTCGGCATACTCATTTTGCTTCCATTCAGCATGTAAGTTTGATAATTTAGATATATTTTTTAAACATTTGAAGATAAAATTTAAAAATTTAAATACCTTCAGAAAATATTTGATTCTGTGGCTATTCAGGGAAGTAAATTATAGGTCCATTTTTTAAGCTCTGTTCTGTTATTCATCTGTTTTCTAACGAATTTTTCTAAAAGTAAGGACCATGGATTTGTTTAATGCACTAGGCTACTGCATAGCACACACTTAGTTATGAATTAGAATCGTCTGTGAAACGTATGTTAATTTGTTTTAATCAGTTTGCATGCAAATAGTTTTTCATGCGATTAAAGTGTATATTTATCACTTATTTAAGGAGTTGTGTGAGTCTGATCATAGAACGCGATCAGCATGGGAAAAATGAGGACCTAACTGGCTTCGAAAAGGAACTCATTGGGAGCGCTCGCCTAGCTGGAGCCACGATTGAAACAACGCAACAGCTGACTAGTTCTCGAAAGGTGCGATATCAGAGCATTTAACCGTTGGAAAAATGATCCACAGTCTTTTGTATAAAAGGGGTAACGGTGGCTCAGGGACATCATGAGTAAGACTACCGTCGTTTAAAATAGGATATCGATGTGCAATACTTGACAAAAGATTTTAACCAGATTGAAGAGGATCAAATTTTCTGATTTTTGCAAAGAACAAAAAAATTCCTCTAAAGTGGTGATTGGACATAGTTGGAAGGTTGTTGTGGCCCGATGGTAGGCAGAGGTTCTGGTTTCATGACCTTTCATGAACATGATGCCAAATGGCATTTTCCAGCATGGCAACGCACGACCGACCATACCTCAATTTTAATAGACAGCACTTGAGTGGAAGAGTGAGGAACTTACTTAGACTTATCATAGAGAATCTTTGGAATTCTATAAGAAGGCGATGCAATTATACCACTCTCCAGTTCAAATTCTTCAAGAACTGAACATCATGTGCAGAGAAATGACATTTGCAGACTTTGTTTTAAGTCTCGGGAATACAGGAGTGTGTTCGTGCTAATGATGGACATGCCTTTTATTAAAAGTAACCTGAAATTTGAATAATTTGATTTTTGATAGTTGATCAATAACATTATAAACTTTTATGAGCGCATAATTCCTTTCCATCAGTGTAAATAATTTTAGACATTTTAGGAAAAAAAAAAAAAGTTAAATATACTCTTTCCGTAATCATAATTATTTTGTAATGAAAATTTCTCTACTCTATCGCATTTACTCGTAGTTTGCAGAATAAATATTACTCTTCTGCATTTATTAACCAATTTGGTTGCTTACATATTTAATACTAAGAACATTCTAATCGTACTGTTTCACTTTTGACTAAGATAGAATTCGTATTTCAACTTTGTATTAAGAGCTCTCGTTTAAAATTGGTTTAAAAGAGGTTATTCAACTAAATAGTTATTAAAATATTTAATTATACTAGTTTATTCATACAATTTTATCTCTTTAAATGACTTTAGGTTTTTACCAGAATCCCTTCACTGGTTGGTCTCATGTGGTAGGACAAAAGATGCGGAGAGAATCGTCCGACGGGCTGCTAGAATAAATAGGGTATCCCTCCCGCCGGACTTCTCTCTGGAAACGCCAACTGATGCCGAAGAAGAGAAAGAGATGGGAAACTCTTTGCCAAGCATTAGAAATAAAGCATCCGGCGAGACTCGTCTCCATCAAGTTCATCCCCATATCAATCATTTTCACAAGTTGGCTGAGTACATGAAAAATGCCACCCTGCGCAGGGATTTTCTCATCAGTTCTTTTCTGTGGTGAGTTTTATTTACTTCAAATGTCACTTTACTTTAGACTAATATTCTGTTCAGATAATTAAGGTCAAGAAATTTTTCAATTTTAAAGGTAATCAAAGTGTGATTCGTAAGATCAAAAAATTATCTTTTAATGCAATCACAAATAGTTCCTCAATATACAAGAGTTACGACAACTGTTTCGATTCTGGGCGCCGTATTGTAGCCAAGCAGCTGTCATGTAAATCGTTGTCGCAACTCTTATACAAGGTGATTCAGAACTTATGTTACAGGAGAATATGGTAGATAGAGGGTACTAAAACAAACATTTTTATTAAGCAGTGTGTGTCGTACGAGGTCAAGTTGGGGTCAAATTCATCCAAGTTACTTATAACGTATATTTATTTTTTGTACCAAACAAGGTCAAGGTAAAGGTCAATGTCAAATATCACTTAACCTAAAAACGAATGATTATTATGCAAACGTGAAGCACTTTGTGACTCAATATACAGGGTGATTCAGAACTTATGTTATAGAAGGATATGATAGAGCATATTAATATAAACATTTTTATTAAGCAATGTGTGTCGCATCTCGCATCGGTATGGCACGGCATTTCAGTTGCAGCAACCATTCATGCAATGGCCAGTAGCTTGACTTTCTAATGACTGAGCTTTCATTGAAAAACAACAAACAGTGACATTTGACAGCGTGTACATTACAGAAGTGCTTCGAACTGACACTCCCTTTCAAATATGCCACATATAGTACGAATGGTGTCACAGGCGTCAATAGCCCATGGAAGAAGAACATCGACATGATCCCCGAAGCCGTTGGTCAAGTCGTTGAAACTTGGTGTGAGCAGGATGTCTGCGTTGAGGAACCCTCTCTGCGTATATTCTTGCAGCTGTTCTTCCCTGTTGATTCGCAGCACCATACACTAAATACATATCGGTTAAGCAACTTCAGGCGCGGCTAGCTACTGGCTAGGACCACTGCTGGGTGGGACGGCTATTTGGGGCACAGCTGTTGGGGGACTTCAGTCTGACCTATTTGCTGATGACCAGTGCTGGATGCCCAGCAGTTAGTGATAGCCACTGATTTATTCTTCCGCCAGCAGCTCTTTCATCATGAACTCCCCGTGCTTCGGAGGGCACGTTAAGCCGTCGGTCCTAGCTGCTACTGTCATCTCGCAGCAGCCGTTAGTTACTGGGATGGTGCTAAACTCCCTCGAAGGAGTAATTTTTTTTTAAGGAGTAAGGAGGATAATCTACTCTCTGTACAAGATACAAGAAGCTCACTCAGGCTGTAACGCTCCATTTTTTAATGGTGACTCTCTGGTGAATCAGCTTTCAATCTATATATAAATACGGGAACGCATTTTTTGTATTACACTTTTACCTGTGTTAACGTGGACGAATGCGCATGAAACTTATATGGTTGGAAAGGTCCTGTGCTGTAGATGTGCACAATATATTTTGTGTATTTGCTCACGTTAACACAGGTAAAAGCGTTTCAAAAAAGGTAGCATTAAGGAACAGGTTGTGCCCCATATTTGTCATCGCATGTAGCATTGCCTTTTTTATTGTTTTTTTTTAAATATTAAATATCAAATTAACTCAAATCATTGTTGATGTTCATTTGTAAGCATTAGAAAACAGTATAACAAATATGTGCAGGAACTTGATGAAAATACTCTGCAGCTTTTGAAAGTCAACCACCTCTCCTCGAACATGTTGGAACGTCCCATGGTATGCAGATGAAAAATCATTGCGTATCATTAAAAGCTGACAACAGCAGACGTGTAGTAACATCCGTTAACACAGCAATTGTCGCCGTCATGGGCAGAGCAAGTGACTGTCGAACCTCCAAAAGGGGATGATCATTGGCTATCGGGCCAAGCGGGGCAGCATTTCAGAAACGGCCACCTTTGTGAACTGCTCTAGGGCTACCCTTGTGAAGGTGTACCGCGACTGGACGAACCAGACAGTTTCGAGCAACCGAAGAGGTAACTGTGGGGCACCACGGGCCATCGATCCTAGAGGCGAACGTCGGTTACAACGCCTGGCCAAGACCAATCGGCGTGTCACTGTTGAGCAACTGGCACAGCAAATGAACGGTGGGGCCACTAGGCGTATCAGCACCAAGACAGTGCAACGATCCTTCTTGAGGTTGGGGCTCCGGAGCAAGCGTATGGTAACAGCACCCATGTTGATGCCTGTGCATCGCCGAAAACGCCTCCAATTCGCAATGTACTATCGCCATTGAACCTCGGTCGAGTGGCAAAGGGTTGCTTTCTTTGACGAGTCGCGGTTTCTGATGAACAGAGTGGACAGACGATGGAGATTTCGCCGGGAAGCATCTGCGAACAGGCATCCCGACACCATCTGTTTGGGGGATGTTTTCGTGGTATGGTCTGAGTCCACTGATACCGCTGGAGGGTACACTGAATACTGTACGTTACCTGACGATCGTCGCAGACCAGGTACATCCCTTCATGTCGACAGCTTTTCTTCAGGGTGATGACACCTTTCAATAGGACAATGCTCCCTGCCACACTGCCAAAATTGTCCACGACTGGTTGGAGGAGCATGAGGATGAATTCAATCTACTCCCATGGCCACCAAACTCCCCGGACCTAAACCCCATTGAACATTTGTGGGACCATCTCGATCGCCATGTCCGCAAGCTGGACCCTCCACCATGCACGGTGATGGAATTACGGGATGCACTGATCATCTCCAGATACCTGCAACCACCTTCCCAGGACTTATTGACTCTCTGCCACGTCGACTAGCTGCTGTGCTTGCCACCAAAGGTGGATATTCCGGATACTAGCAGGTGGTCATATTAATGTGTCCCTACCCTGTATAGTACCTATAATATACCTAGACATTATTCCATAGAAACAAGTGCTTAAAAATTGTTATTATCCAACTATTCAAAATATCTCTATAATTAGTAGGTAAGCATTTTATGTATTTTTCGTCGTTTTCTAAGCTATTTGAAGGTATTTTCATACATTTTGAAAGTAAAATAAAATAAATACCAATTTTGAAGTTTTTGATTTTTATTTATCTTTTAAAAATTTTATATTACGACAAAATCTAATAAAAAGCAATTCATTGGAAGCGTCATACACTACTTTATGTTTGTGCAAAATTTTAACACTCCTTCTTTAATAACAAAAAAAGTTATCGATGTTTGGTCCGAAACCGACCTTAATTTTCCACAGTGGGAGAGACGCAGAGATAGGGAGGGACAATTTAGCTTAAATATAAATATTATATTTAGATAATAATTCGATAGATATATTAAAAGATACATTTAGATGTGCTTTAAATATTATTCTGAGAAATTTTCAAAGTTATTGCGGTGAAATGAATCGGGACTGTCAGAAATGTCATGCAAAGCATTTTGAATATTTATTGTGTTATCTATTTTTCATTCTTCAAAGTTTATTAATAAGCAAGATTGAGGCTGGAACAATAACACATATATTTTTCTTCTCAGAAATGTGACCGAATTTCGATTATTGGGGGGGTCCTAGTAACAGTAAATCTGAGACGGAATTAAGAATGGAAAAAATGTCGAAATCCGTTTGACAGTTAAAGAGGAGGTCAGGAGAAGAGTTCTTGGCTTTGAAAATCTCTATGAAATTCCAGGGTAGCGGTTTTAAAAGAGTCATTAAGAAGTGGAGAATGGACATCACTTCTTCACATTTCTTAGGTGCGTGTCCAGTAATGGCGAGGTGGTTTGCATAATGGGATTTGTCATCCTTCTTCTGGAATGACGTCATATGTTCTTTAAAGCGAAGAACAAAGTTTTAGGATGAAAGAAATAATACCGTTATATAATAGTTTTGATATAACGGCAGCGAAAAAGAATAAATATAATAGAAACCAAACGTTAATGCAACATTTATACAGTAATATGCGACTTAAACCACTTAAACACGAATTGTTTAATGACAAAAATTGCAAAACCGCCTGACATGTACAGATTTTTTAACATGGTTTTATATACGATTCAAGAGAAGTGACCATGTCATGATCGACGGCACATAATGACCAGATTCATGTCCTAAGATGGTTTGCTTGTTTTGTTAAATTATTTATTCTCATCTAGCCTATTTAAGCGGAGATAATACATGGCACATTTTTTTTCTTTCCTCTTAAAATTTCCTTTTTCGACGCGAAAAAATTATATCATGTTTCATTATATCATTCATTTTTACAACAGATATAGGCTACATTAGAAGTTTCAATGTGTAATTTTCAAGTTAACGTTAGAGGATTACGAAAGTCCCATAAAAAAAGGAAAAAAGATTTAAAAAAAACACAATTGGTATGGGGGAGTCTCCATTTTTCCGGTTTTCTTTTGTTTTATTGAATATTTTAAAATGTTCTTATGAAACCCGTCAAATTAACATCTTTTTATGCCATTCTTGTAACATTCATTATAAATTTTACTTTATATAAATCAAATTTCTGTGATCATTTAGAATTAAATACAGTAATAAATATTCAAAAAACTTACATGCACTCCTACTTCATAACCGTAACTTCAGCCAGAGTCAAACTTTCGACCGGAATAGTTAATATGTACTTACTCATAGTATTATAAGTAACTTTGATTAAGTATTTGATTTTGGTTAACTTCATTAGGATGGTCTTATGCTGTGCCAGCAGCCGCCGATATGCTTGAAGTTCGAATTAAAAATTTTTAAAAGTAGTTGTTTTTCTTTTTTTTTTTTTTTTGAAAAGACTAATAGGTAATAAGTTTTGGTAAAATATTTAATTATTGTTAGTTTTGTTTAGATACTATGAAAGTACATGCAAGTTTAAAACCAGGATTAGATGCCCTGTTATTCTTCTGTAAATTATCTGTTTTAGCATTAGTAGGATTCTTTAAATAAAAAAGGTTTGGCAGACATGTTAGAGGAACCTATACCTTATCAATAGTCCACGAGTACTTTTTCCTTAATTTGTAAATCAACATGTATACCGTTGTCTTCAGTTTGCGTTAGAAGGTACTTTCCTTAAAAATATTTATAGTTAAGGTTGCTATGAGCTATAATTTTTCTTAAAATATGGATTATAAAATTTAATTTTTATCTGAAGGTGGATTTAATGGCAAAAATCATTAAATATTTAGCTTTGAATATACAGGGTGGACCAAAAAAAAACTCGCCACAAAGGGGTGAGCGATTCTAGAAGGAAGAACGCTACCATTAATTAAGGCATAAAAGAGACAGTGATCTAAAAAGTGCACAATTTGTGTATTTATGATTATGTTCAGTTCGTCTAGAAATCGACTCGTTCCATTTAACATTAACGCCTGCCTTAATTAATGGTAGCGTTCTTCCTTCTAGTGAGAAATAGTTAAATTATAATGTTTTATTTAAACTAAAAAGTTGATTTTCTCTTCTTATTTGTAAATTTTGTGATTAAAAAAACCTGAAGGATCTTCTTATTATTATACGCTATAGAAATGCGACAGCTACAATAGAGATGTGTGTTTATCGGGTCTTTATAAGATATCTAATATTATTATTTCATACCGAATTAATTACACCTGCTGTTTTAATTTCAGGTGTGTTTCAGAATTTTTTAATTTAATAGTAGCAGTTAAATGCTAATTGTTAATTATGATATCTGGTTAATGGAGTTTCAATTTAATTTAATTTAATTGTTAATTTAACATTTGTATTATCAGGAATAAGCTTAATTTTTAAATTGCTTGTATTTATATAATAAACAAGAAACGAACCCACCCGATTGCATAATCGGGAAATAACCCATTGTTAGATAACCCATTGTTAGATTTTTTTTTTGTTTGTGACAAAGCCCACCGTCGCTGATTTTACATAAACTAGGATCCCCCAATGATCGAAATTCGATCACATTTCTGAGAAGAAAAATATATGTGTTATTGTACCAGCCTCAATCTTGCTTATTAATAAACTTTGAAGAATGAAAAATAGATAACACAATAAATATTCAAAATGCTTTGCATGACATTTCTGACAGTCCCGATTCATTTCACCGCAATGATAACTTTGAAAATTTCTCAGAATAATATTTAAAGCATATCTAAAGGTATCTTTTAATATATCTATCGAATTATTATCTAAATATAATATTTATATTTAAGCTAAATTGTCCCTCCCTATCTCTGCGTCTCTCCCACTGTGGAAAATTAAGGTCTGTTTCGCACCAAAAATCGATAACTTTTTTGTTATTAAAGAAAGAGTGTTAAAATTTTGCACAAACCTAAAGTAGTGTATGACGCTTCCAATGCGTGGAAAGGGATGGGGACTATGTCGAAAAGTGAATAGTGCATTACATAGAGGAGAAATGTGAGTATCAGATACAAAAAGAATTTTGAAAATCGGTTAAAAAATAATAAAGTTACAGCCATGGAGGCATTACTTTTCAGCCCACCCTCGTAAAATTTTTAAAAAATTAATAAAAATCAAAAACTTCAAAATTGGTATTTATTTTATTTTACTTTCAAAGTGTATGAAAATACCTTAAAATAGCTTAGAAAACGACGAAAAATACATAAAATGCTTACCTACTAATTATAGAAATATTTTGAATAGGCTAGTTGGTTAATAACAATTTTTAAGCAGTTGTTTCTAATGGAATAATGTATAGGTACATTATAGGTACTATATTATACTTGGGCACCTTCAGGTTCTGAAATCAGTTCGTTGACTTTCAAAAGCTGCAGAGTATTTTCATCAAGTTCCTGCACATATTTGTTATACGGTTTTCTAATGCTTACAAATGAACATCAACAAATCAACAATTAAAATGCTTTCAAATGAACATCAACAATGATTTGAGTTAATTTGATATTTAAACAAAAAAAAAACAATAAAAAAGGCAATGCTACATGTGATGACAAATATGGCGCACAACCTTTCCTTAATGCTACCTTTTTTGAAACGCTTTAACCTGTGTTAACGTGAGCAAATACACAAACAAAATATATAGTGCACATCTACAGCACAGGACCTTTCCAACCATATAAGTTTCATGCGTATTCGTCCACGTTAACACAGGTAAAAGTGTAATATAAAAAATGCGTTCGCGTATTTATATATAAGTAGATGACAAGAAGCGAACTCACCCGATAGTATAATCGGGAAATAACCCATTGTTAGATTTTTTCTTTGTTGTGACATAGTTCACCGTCGCTGATTTTATATAAATGATAGGCTTAGAATTTTTTTTTGAGGAGTTTATATTTTTATTTCTGTTTGATTTTTGTTTATGATTATATTTTGCTCAATTATTTTGTTTAATTAAAATCTTAAGATATAATGTATGATTATTAGGGCCGATAGGTACTTATGTTTTCACAATGTACGTCCGTCCGTCTGTCTCTGTCCGCCTGTCTGTTGGTGTTCTAGCTTTCGAAGGCTTCCGAATTTTCGACTTCCGTTTTCGCAATTCGACAACTTAGGGAAATCAGAAGACTGAGTTCGTTGGTGGAAAAAAAAATCTGTGACTACTTCCGGTTCAAAAGGTCAAAAATAATATAGGGGGACCACGTTTTTCACTATACAGTTCCATGTATAAATGGCCTGTACATTACCAAATGCTGTTCTCCCTTTAAGAATCTATAGCTAAAGCAGAGAAAAGGCTTGTGAATTAAGTGAAGACACGTGATCCTTGATGGTCAATATCAGTCAGAACTGGTTCAAGGGTATATGGTTTAGTGGGACCATTATGGTCCATTGGAAACTTTCAATGCTAAGATATGGCATGTATTATATCAAACAGCTTGAAATAACATATCATGATTGAATATTAACGGAAAATTAATGATAGTCGACATAGGTTCAATGGTATGTAGTTTCATGGAACCAGTATGATTCAGGGGAAACTATCAAACAACTTGGAATGATGTGTCATGCATGAATATCACGTAAAATGAATGATAGTCGAAATTGGTTCAAAGGAACCTGGATTTAGTGGAACCATTACGGCTCATTGGAACTTTCATTGCTAAGATATGGCGTGTAATACTATATCAAACAACTCGGAATGATGTGTCATGCATGAATATAACGTAAAATTAATGATAGTCGAAATTGGTTCCATGATGCGTGTTTTAATGATAACATTATTGAACCATTGGAAACTTTCAATGCTAAAATATGGCATGTAATATTTCAAACAACTTGGAATGACGTGCCATCAATGAATGTAACGTAAGATTAATGATAGTCGAAATTGGTTCCATGATGCGTTTTTTAAAGATACCATTATTGAACCATTGGAAACTTTCAATATAAGATATGGCATGTAATTACTTACGCCTTTTATTATCAAGAGTCAATTTGTGTTCTGCAAATTTTAACAATAGCTAGCAGCTAATTGGTCGCTTCAATAGTACATGGTTGCGTAGAAAAGCGTTAGCAATTGTTTATGAAGCAATTCACCCTTACACAGAACACTTCAACAATTAACGCTTATTTCATTAAATTGGAATGCTTGCACGTTAAAGGATTCTTATGTTTTAATCCATAGAGAATTGCTACTTTCTGCATTAAACTTTTTAGATAGTTTTAATCTGTTTGAACTATGTATTTCCCTTAGAAGTAGGCATTGCTTAGCAACCTCATCTAATTTTAACAACCAAAGACTTCTTTAGAAATAAAATACTTTCCTTTTTATTCTCGAATGCCTTAATATCCTATCGGTCCTATGCATTTCGGTTGCCTGCCTTGTTATAATTCAAATTTTGAATTATAAAATTTAGGTAGGAATCCGGCAACACATTTCCTGCAAGTTTAACGAAAACACGTCTTTTTGAGTTTTAATAAATTGTCTGGCCTGCTCTGTTTGTCATTACTGGCTGCGGCATTTTAACCCTGCGGGGGTAGCATATTTATTAGTCTACTAGTATTAAAACCCGTCGTACGACGGTGCCACAACAGGCAAATCTGTAAATTCCATTTTAATTATAAAATTTTGCCTGTGATAGGACTGTGATAATTGACAGGGCTGCCAATAATCATAAAAATGTTTATTTAGTTTTCAAACCTGCTTATTCGTTAAGGTCGCGGGGCAGCGCTCGAGATCTTCCGCCATCACGTTCATGTCCTCATTGATAATATCCCAAGCAACTCGAACCCAGATGATCAATGTAATCTAGCCACATAGTTCTAGGCTGACCCTTGGTCTCTTATGAGACATACTTCTCCTCTTCTTCGGCGACCTCCACGGTCACCTGACCTAACCCCATGATTTTTTTTTTTTCTTATGGGCTTACGACCAAGTTTTCTTGTTTGGGCCCCCCCCCCCCCCTACCCCCAACCAGCCCATTCCCACGTGACTTAACCCAACCACCGACTTGGAAAATAGCAACTGCCTAGGAAGACAGTTATGTGGCATTCGTACATGTGGCCAAACCAATGCACCTGAGGCCTCTTAATGCGAAGAAGGAGCGGTTCAGCACCTAAAGACTGCCTTATTGTGATGCTGAACACTATCTGGTAGGGAACACCTGTCCCACCTCTCAGAATCTCATTTCGGCACTATTTCTGTCATTACCCAAGACTCATGGCCATAGAAGGGAATGGGGACAAAGATTTGAAAACAGACAGCTTGAGTTTCTTTCCTAGCTCAAGTTTTTTACAACGGATCACCACAGTTCGCGTCAGACACAGCTTGCTGCACCGATCCGAGCATCCAATAAATAATGTTATTGCTTTTGATTTTATTCGAAAGCCCGGCGTACGTAGGTTACTGCAATACTGGAAACTGCAAGTTCGATTTTATTTTTAAAAATTTTCATCTGTGACAGGATTGTGATAATTGGCAAGACTGCGATAATTGACAATATTGCTAATATTAAAAAAAGTCACTGTCAACATGAGAGTGATACTAACACAATGTGTCCTGTTACAATGGGACAAAGTCACTACTGTCAATTTGACAGTTATAACTACACCTACTTGTGATTTGAATTATTAATCAATTTCAAAATGTTTTATTTGAATGTTATTTTTTTTTAAAATTAAAAAATAAGAATACATGTAATGAATTTAAAATTATTTACTTAGGATTTAATTTGATTTATTTATTTATTTTAGTGTGCTATTTTTAAATGTCAATAGATGTATACAGTTAAATCTATGGCGACAATATATTTTTGAACCGTAGCCTACGATAAATATAAAATTTTTTAATAGTCTTTTTCGTCGGCTGCGATTTTTGGATTTTAACAATCAGTGTTTTTTCATTTGTTGGAAACAATTAAACTTGTATTGTTGCTCGTCACTATAGAAACGGGCACGGAGCAGGAGGATATTGCATTTTATATATAAGAGCTTAAATTTGGTCCGGAAAGAAAGGTTCATCCAGCTTAAGAAAAACTGTCATGAAATTCAGCAAAATTAACCAATCAGAGCGGATTAGGAATGATTTCAATCACTTTGATTGGCTAAGTTTGAATTTCGTGACCTTGATATAGTTTTTCTTATTCTGGATGGACTGTAACAGGAATTTCTTGATTTTATTTTTGAACTAGCTTTTGCCTGCGATTTCGTTCGCGTGGATTTCGGATAAAAACTTTGATCGATTTTAAACGGAGATAGTAAAATTGGTCTATATATGATTTGAAGAGTCTATATACCAAATTTAAAGTCGATTTTTCCATGCAAACTTCAACATCCCACTGCACCCCTTCTGAAGTTTCGTAAAGCTATGTTTTATTATTTGTTTTGAAGAATATTTATGCTAAGCCTCATGTCGATAAACCAGGGATTTAGATTTTCCTATATAAAAAATTTCAACACCCTGTCGCACACCCTTTTAGGGCTAGTTTTGAAAAATCCAAAAATGAGTTTTATTATTTGTTTTGAAGAATATTTATACCAAGTCTCAAATCGATAAACAGGGATTCAGATTTCCCCATACAAATTTGAACACGCCTTCGCACCTCTTTTTAATGGTTGTTTTGAAAAATCCTAAAATGTGTGTTAAGAAACAGTGATGCTTTTTTTTCCATACACCTCGTTGTACCCCCTTTTTTAGGGGTGGTTTTGAAAAATCTAAAAATGTGTTTTATTATTTGTTTTGGAGAATGTGTATATCAAGTTTCATTTCGATAAACACAGATTCAGATTTCCCCATACAAATTTCAACACCCCGTCGCACCCCTTTTTAAGGGTTGTTTTGAAAAATCCTAAAATGTGCGTTTTATTATTTGTTTTGAAACTATTTATACCACGTTTCAAGTTGATGTACGTAAGAAATACAATTTTCTACACCCCATTTCACCTCCTTAGGGGTTGATTTTGCCAAAATCTTTTCTTAGGTTTCTTGTAACTCTCGTGTAAACTCCCTTATTTATAAAATAAAACTACGTACCAAATTTCGTATTAATTGCTTCAGCGGTTTCGGCTCGGCGATGATGATTAGGTAGTCAGACATCATGTGTTATTTTATATTTATAGATTTGATTGTTAGTAAGAATGCTGACATTCTGCAGATGGACGAGAGGACCCTATAGAGCTTTATACCGTATAACTTTGAATAAAGGCCGGGTATTCAAATACACGCCGGTCTCGAATAAAAGCCGGGTGGGTGTTAAAAATAGATTAATCGCCGGATCTCAAATAAGCGCCGGGTCTGATTGTTTTTCGGGTTATTCGTATAAATTCCGACGGTAATCGTATGAATTCCGGCGTTTTTTATTCCCATTTTCTGGAATAACCCTTAACGCCGGATCTTAAATAAACGCCGAGTCTCGATTAATCGCCGGGGGGGGGGGGGCATTAAGGCAAATAGACGCCCGGGCCTCTATTCAAGGTTTTACGGTACATCGATTTTGTTAGTGTTTATTTGTAATAATTATATTTTGCTAGGACAACAACAATTAATATATATTTCTATTATTTTTTAAGGTATAATAACTGATTTTTTTTTTTCAAAATGTTTAATGAAATGAAATTTCCTGTATAGAAAGGAAAATCCTCTAACTGCAAAAAACATTCTTGATATGAAACGCTGGATAGATATTCCAAGACTATGCCTTAATTCTAAATGGTAAGATTTGAGAAATTCTTAACGGTTTTAAAAATGAAATTTGAAAACATTAATATACTTAAAGAGGAAACTGTTCTCGATCGCTTCTTTTATAACGTGTCGTTTGGTTTTATTAATTCTGTCAGTTCAATTGACCCCAGTCGTGTAGATATTCAATAAAATGGTTTTATCGAACATTTAATAGATTTTTTTTTTCTAATCGGTGAAAAAATAATGTAAAAGAAGGTAAATTTCTTCTAAATGTTAGAGGCTTTTCCTTCCAAGACAAGTCTTTTGACCAAGGGATTTGGTCCAATGAATATTACTGTAGTGTATCCTAGAAAAGACAAACATTACTCCCTTGTTATCCAATTCCACTATCCTATCATCGATACGTCTGTAATATCTTGATAAATTGACTCCTCGACCATCTCCCCCACCGCCATCGTCAGCCTATTTAACTCCTTCTTTCCCCCGCGCAACTGAGCTAATAATTTCTAAGGAATTTCGCAGTCGTTTACTGCTGCAAAGAGATTGCTATTTTAATATCACTGTGCATATTTAAAATTTTAACTAAAAGAATGGTGAAAACTAGACAAAAAATCATTCGAACAATACTAATATTTCATCCACAAGTTTTCCTGGTATTTCCCTCCCTTTTTTTATATAAAGGGCATTTACACTTTCCAAAGGCTCAGTATTTAGCATTTCTAAATTTCTTTGAAATTGTTGTCTATTAAAAGAGTCATATGAAGGAAGATATAATTCCTTGTTCTTATTGTATTTCTGATCAGATTTTGTTAAAATTTGGGTCCTCTTTTATCCTCGTTTTTGTCCTGATTCTTCCTGGAGCTAATATATCCTTCATCGACTTCTTTCGATGGGTATCGCTGTATATCCATGTATTCCTGTCTATTGGCTTCCTTATTACCTTCTAACTCTTCTATTCTTAATTAAAAATTGCTTTTCTTAAAGTGGCTATTTTTTTCATCCCCCTTTAACTGCAGAAAGTAAACGATAGCAATCTGATTGGTTTTGATTTTGAATCGTATCTTATGAGCTCCTTGGTGATATATGGTGGATATGATTTTGATTTGCTTATGCACGAATTACCTTCAAACGAATCCTCTGATATCAAAAACATGTGTAAGTGTGGTGTTGGCATAACAAATCCGAAACAAACTGCCATAAAACTTAGAAGCAAACTGTTTCTCTTTTACATCTGTCTATTGCTACTTCACAAAGCAAGCCAAGCATGCTTCCATTGATTCTACTTGGCATTGTTGCAAAATGTAGATAAAATTGAAAACGAGTGGGGGAATGAAATAAATAAGAGGTTTTATACAACTTTTGTGAGAAAGTGTTTTTTTTATTAAGTCAATGCATGCTCCTCTATCGATGCCCTAAACTCCTGATAAGCTCCGCTCTGTAGTTCTCCTAGTGCAACGCTGAATGAACTGCTCGGAGAAATACTGTACAATCGTATGTTGCCAACTCTTTCACTTTAATCAGAGATTGATAGTTTATCATTCCCTTTCTTGTCCAATATGAATTTATGATCATATAATTTCAGCTGTAATTCTTCAGTATCTGTCGTCTTTTATCTTTTTCATCTGACAAGAGTTAATTTATCAAAAGCTGGTCTTTTTTTTTAATCGAAATATACGTATTATAAAATTCAGTTTTAAAAAAAAATCTTACAAATGATAAGAAATTGAACTTCTTCTTGTCTCGTAACTCAGATAATGACAACATCTAGGCAAAAGCCTTTCTACAATTCTGTTGCAATGCATGCCGTGGCCTCCTACGCAGAAAGAAGCTAAAATTGTTTGGCAATCTGTATTTCCTCAGTCTTCTGTTTTGTTGGTCATAGGTTCTTCTAGTGGCCATCTACCCTCTGCAATATTTTATTAGAAGTATAGTGTTCATTTTTAGTGGCTTTTTCTAAAGGTCTGTTTTTTCCTGAAATGATTTCATGAATATGAATTTGTAAAACTTTTGTCCTAACTACTTCCTTCTACGACTATTTCAATTAACAAAACATTGTCAACGAACCTTTCCAGTTAACTGCTTCTGTACTACCAATCAGTACCATTGGTAGCAGTTGGTACACGTACTACTGGTTAAGAACCGCTACGTTAGAGTTTAAATTTTAAACCTTTTGTATGTATAATGAGTTGACGTTTTCAGTGATAAAAGCGCCATCTGTTTATTATGATATAATTCTTCGTCAATGGACTTCGCACGAAGAGACGTCACTTCCTTAGTGATTCGCCATCTTGGTTCCACACAGCCGTTGCTAGGAAGGGTTTAAATCATTTTCTCCTTTTGAAACTAATTTTGGTTCGTCATTAAAAGCGTAGCAATAAAATACAGGGTGTTTCAAAATTATGTACAATAAATTTAGTGACATATTCTTCAGGTCAAAAGAAGACGAAAATGTTCTATAGCACTTTGTCTGTTTGCGAGTAATCCAATATCATAGAGTAGGGAAGCACGGTAGTTAGCGGACGATATTTTAGCAGTTCCAGCGTTTCGACCCAACACTAGGTTGAGTGGTTTGTTCCATTTAAACCTACTTTAGGGTTGTTCCATTAGTTGTGTACGGTTGTTTCCATTACTGTAGTTTCACTACTGTACATCCACTAGGAATATCAATTTCAGAACGTTTGCGTGCTTTGACATACGCATTACGATTTACGTAAAAAAAAAGTCATGTACACGTATTCCAGTGCAGAATACACTGACATGCACCTAATGTATGGTCTTGCGGACGGAAATGCTGTGGAAGCAAGAAGACTCTACCAAGAACGCTTTCCGAATAGACGTTTGCCAAATAACCGAACATTTGTATCTGTCGACAGACATTTGAGGGAGCGTGGTTCCTTTGGCCGTCAAACAGGACAAGGGCGGCCTGTAGCACATTCTCCGGATGAGGAGGATGTGATAATTGACATCATACATGATGAACCACAGACAAGCACCCGTCGTATTTCTTCCATGGTACACATTCCGCACTCATCTGTTTGGCGCATTCTTCATCGTCAGCTTTTGCATCCATACCACCTGCAACTGGTTCAGGCACTGAACCCAACGGACTATCCACACCGACAACGATTTTGCCAATGGATACAACGTCGTCATGCTGCAGACCCTAGTTGTCTCAGCCAGATACTTTTCACGGACGAAGCAACCTTCACCCGGACAGGAATCGTAAATTCTCACAACCAGCACCATTGGGCAGATGCTAACCCGCATGTTACCAGAGCTCGAGCGCATCAAGAGCGTTTCTCCGTGAACATTTGGTGTGGAATTGTCGAAAATAACTCAATTGGCCCTTATGTGTTGCCGCCACGATTGACTGGGCGAACGTATCTTTTGTTTCTGCAGAATGCATTGCCAGAATACGGGAAGATGTTCCTCTTTTGATAAGATCTAACATGTGGTTCATGCATGATGGCGTTCCAGCACATTTCAGCCATGTTGTGCGAGCACACCTTAATGCTGCATACACGAATCGGTGGATAGGTCGAGGTGGACCGGTAGCCTGGCCTGCAAGATCACCCGACCTTAATCCCTTGGACATTTTTCTGTGGGGTCATGTGAAAACGATCGTCTACAGCACAGAAGTTCCTAACATTATGGATCTGCGACAACGAATTGAAAATGCATGCCAAACCGTTCGTAATGCTGGCGACGAACTCTTCCATGACATCAGACGGTCGCTCATGCAACGAGCCGAAGCGTGCGTGCGAGCTGGTGGCGGGCACTTTGAACAATTCCTGTAATTTGGAGCCACGGGTTTAGTTGGCTGTATCGCGTTTCCAGACAAAGTGCTGTAGAACATTGTCGTCTTCTTTTGACCTGAAGAATATGTCACTAAATTTATTGTACATAATTTTGAAACACCCTGTATAGTTTTATTGCAGACATTCTGATCACTTATGTAGCCAAATTAGTGTCAGAATCAGCATATCTAATGCTTAGCAACGACATGTGTGGAACCAAGATGGCGCGTTGCCAAGGCGTGGAGCTAAATGTTACGTCACTCGTGCGAAGTCGAGGCCTACGATATAACAAGGACTGGAAGCGGAAAAGTCACCTGACCATCGGGGGTCTATCAACAATCCAACCTTCATTGTCTCCATCTTGGATGTTAACAATCAATGTTTTTCCGTTTGTTATAAACAATGAAGGTTGGATTGTTGCTAGACCCCCGATGATCAGATGACTTTTTCGCTTCCAGGCCTTGTTATCTCGCTGGCCTCGGCGAAGTCCAAAGCCAACTAGAAAGACAGGCCCTGACTATAGAAGTCCGAATAACAATGTAACATTCATTGTTTCCAACTTGGATTTTAACAATCTGTATATTTTCGTTTGTTGAAAACAATCAAAATTGAATTGTTGTTCGGACTGCTATGGTCAGGTGACTTTTCCGCGTCAGAGTCTTGTATTTCTCGTTGGCCTCGTGCGAAGTCCATGTCTTAATAATTTTAGCAACATCTATTGTTAAATTGATGTTGCAATTTTTATGATAGAAACTTGACCATAAATTAAAAATATATGACCATAAATTAAACTCGCGCACTTCTTAGATTGTTTGCTTTGTAATCAGCGCTTTGAACAAAAAAGTTTTCAAATATTAAATTAACAGATCACCTGAAGAAAGATTTTATGTTTGGCGTGTTCCGTAGATTAAATATTTGTTCCATTTTGTTTTGCCAACGGGAAATGTTGCTGTTTTCCGTCATCGCTTTTTGACATTTTTGACATTTGTGTCTTGTTTAGGTAAATTCAGCTCTGTCTACCGTTTAGAGCTTTGAATTCAACAGAGCTGGAATTAAATTCGTTAAACAATCAAACATCTTAACAATCAAACACAACCTACATTGTTAGTTATTTTATTTCAACAGTATTCTTAATTGTTGAAATTATTATTTCAAAATGACAAAAAAACGTTTCTTGTATGGGGACCCTCTTGCTTTTAAACTTTTTACATTTTTTATTATTTGTTCGACAATCCGCCATAATAACACATATTCTGGCTACCTATTACTGTTCAAAAGATACAGCCCTTAAAATGTCGGTTGGACAGACAGCGGAGTCTTATGGTTTTTGCAGGGTTTTCAACTCAATGCAATGCCATTTTCAGGAAACTTGACAATCTACAGCAGAGACAACAACCTGCAATCAGAATATAAAAATATTTTATATTTGATGAAATATGAGCATTTTTACTAAATAATGTTTAAATGGCAATATGCCTTCATATCATCGTAAGGAGAAGTTGATACGGGTGTCCGGTCCAAAAATAAAAATTTGGAGAGAACCCCTTATCGTTTTGTTTATCTTTAAGAGCAACTGAAATTCAACTCATTCTATCGGCGATATCTTTCTGAATTTTCACGCTATTTGCTTGGCCTTTTCATAAGAGTAACTCTATATATTTGGCTAATAAATTATGCAAAAGACATTTTGGTAACCCTTGTGCATACGCAGTTAAACATTATTTAGTAAAAATGCTAATATTTCATCAAATATTTAATATTTTTATTTTCTAATTGCTGGGTTTTGTCTCTACTGTAGTTTGTCAAATTCCTGAAAATGGCATTGCATTGGGTTGAAAACCCTGCATGTCATAAACCAAAAACTTAGGAAAATATTTCGATTTTTTTAAAGAAACTTTATAACTCCATGAATATACGTGCTATTCTCATACAAATGGACACAGATAAGTAAAAGAAGTCCCCTAATCATATGTTACAGCTTCAACGCCTTTCAAGCATTATTTTTTACAGGGAGATCCCAAACATTATTTTTGTTCAATTTGTTGCGGTCCCCTATTTGTCTTTGGAACAAAACCTTATATATGAGGTGTAACATGCTCTTTACACCCATAAAATTTCAGGATAATTTTTTATGTATTTTTCTAGATATTCGGCAAAACGTCTGAAATCGAAGTGTCCGGTCATTTTTTGCAATATAGTGTACATGATCAACATTATGAAACTGCATGGCGTAATAACATAGGAACATAGTGATGTATCATCATGATTTTAGTGGCAGTTGTAGTGCTATTTGAAACCGGCTCGAGAAGAGAACACGTGGCCTACTAGCTACATAATAGAGAAGATTGAAGAGAATAGGAGTAATCGGTAATGAAATTGTTCATACCAAGGCGTACAAGAGTACATAGAAGTGGCAGTTGCATAGAAGATAGATGTTATCACGTGCACAATAGGCATTGTTGTGAATCCCATCTCGAAAAAGGCCATTTAACTGAACGCGTTTCAAGAAGGCGTTACTAATAATCCAGAGCTTTAACACTAGTTTCCAACGCACAAATGAACCGCTCCATGAGAAAGAAGGTGAGCGGTGAATGGGTTGGTAGTCAGTAAGTCCGGCGATAAGGTTATCCGACAGAACAAAAGAAGTCGTCCAGAGAAATGGCAAGCGTACGCAGCAGTAGCTATCTCGACCACTGTTCTAGCAGAGGTTCTGAAAAAAAAATCCTCTGCTGCGGCAAAGCTTAGCAGAACGAAAGAATCTATCTTTATGAACGATGGGACGTGTCACTTTTGAAAACCTCAGTTTGAAATGTTGTCATTAGACCCGTCAGGGTATATCCTTGTGCAAATTAATTGAAACGATGGATTTATTAGTTTATTGTATATAAAAAACCCGCATATACTTGTACAAAATTCACATACACGTACATATTCGCTACTACGTGGGATGGTATTTCTTAAAGATGCGGGTGAGAAAAAACACTACTGTTATCTGCCTCAACCTTCGGAAAAAAACTACGATTAACTGGGCAGCTTTCGGAAAGGCATTTTATCGTACTGATATCTTTAAAAATAACAAATCTATAAATATTTCATAGTAGATTTTTTGCAAAACATGTTTTCGTCGAATTTAGGTTATGGCAGATTTCAAATGGCCGCCAAAATAAAATTATTGTAAAAAAAAAAAAAATTCAAATGTCAAGCTGAATAAGTTTTAAACGTAGTCTCCATGATATCATTGCAAGAACAACAATTGTAAATAATAGCAATTAACGTTAATATTAAGTTATCCAGATTATTCAGATTACTAATTTGCACCGTATATAACAGTAAATTTAATGAATGAAGCTTACTTTACATTAAATTTTTACATTTCTTTAGTGTACAACTAAAATACTATCAGTAAAAACTTGAAAGACAAAATACAAAAGTAAGTGTCTTTTTGAAAGATTTATTGTGTAATTTTTTTTAATCTTAGGGCGGTATCTGCGTTTCTCTACTACGGATTAACGGTGATGCCGATTCACTTGGAAATAGAAGACGGATTCTTCCTCAATTACTTCCTGGGCGGCGCCGTCATGGTACCCGCTTTCTGTTCCATCTTCCTTCTTATCAGGTAGGAAAAAAGTATAAATTTATTAATTTAATTTGAATTATGTAGTTCTTTACGTGAAACAGTTAAAATCGATATGATGCACAAAATTAATATTTATAACATTTTTGAGGCTAGATTTCGTTGAATAGATTTCATTAATTCGTAATCAAAACCACTGTTAAACACATTGAAAAATTGTTTCGCCTTATTGCATTCGTACAGAAAAAAAATATTTTTAGCTTTCCCACTTGTACTGTAGCTTCCTTGCCATTTGTATAATACGCAGCAGAACCGAAAACCGATGAATCAAAACTTTATGATCATTCAAATAAAAAGCCGCCAAAGTGCCACTTTCAAATCCCATCAAAACCGTTATGATAATCTGACTGTCCAGACTCTGCCAGTTGCTAGATGATTCCACTGTGGATCGGATCTGCTTTTGCAACACTTCTTACAGATGCTTGACTGTATTGAGATATGGGTACATACTCCGGAAAAATCAAGGGTGCATTGTCCAGTTGAAAAATTCACCCAAAAAATCTTCCCCAGATTGTGCATTATTTTTCCCCTTCCGATTTGTCGTATAGTTTATTTAATTAATTTAATTCTTTATAATAAAGCAGCGGAAGAATGAAGCCTCTTATTGTCCGTCCGTCTCCCCCCCCCCTTCATATTTTCTACATTTTCTGACGTAAAGATTGAAATTCGAAATGTAATTTACTACAGGCATTTGCAACTTCAGTGTTGAGTTTGGTTTGGATTGGCCCACTGAGGTTGGAATTACGGGGGTGGAAGTTAGAGCGGTCTATATCCATTGAAAGTGATGAGAAACGAAAAAAAGACAGTTCTTTCACATTTTTTATATATTACTTTGGAGAAAATCATTTTATGATTTTAAAAAATTCAGGGTTTAAAAGTAGTATAGAAAGGGTATAAAAAAACGGATGGCTTCCGCTATTTTCCTGTACTCTTATCGGGGGATTAATTTTTTGTTTAAATTCTCCGATGATTTATCTGTAAGTACAGGGTGTATGAAAAATACCTTTATAAACTTTGAGGGTGGGTTCCTCGCACCAAAACAAGAAACCTAGTTCATATAAACATATGTCCGAGATTCCTTAGATTTTGAGATATTAATGAAAGTTTACGCTCAAACTTACAGCAACTGTTCTCCCACGTGCTTTACACATGCATACACTCTTCGGGTCATTGATTGTCGCAGCCATCCAAATACATCCAGACGCTGCCGAATGGTTTCGCAGACTTCCATGACACGTTAATGAAGCGAAAGAATGTCGGCTGCATAATCCAATTTTTTTAGGTGGCCCCAGAGATAAAAATCCAAAGGATTGAGGTCAGGCGGTACGTGTAGGCCATGGAACTGGTCCACCCTTACATGTCCATCAGCCAATGCAGCTCGAACAATGAGACTAAAATGTGCTGGAGCCAAATCATGCATAAACTACATGCATAAACTTTCTTTAATATCTCAAAATCTAAGCATTTCCGGACATAGGTTTATATGATTATTTTTCTTGCTTTGGTGTGAGGAACCCGCACTCAAAGTTTGTAAACGTATTTTTGACACATTCTGTAGTTGACATTATACACTAAGTGGCCAAATTATTATGACCACCCCCTTAATACAGTGTTGGGCCACCTTTCGCTCTTATTACTGCTTGCATTCTTCGGGGCATGGATTCTATGAGATGTTGGTAGGTTGTAGGAGGAATTTGAGACCAACTCTGAAGAACTGCACCTTTCAATTCCTGCAGATTTGATGGTGCTGGATCCCGCTGCCTGATGGCCCGTTCGATCTCATCCCACAAATTCTCAATGGGATTGAGATCTGGCGATTGTGCAGGCCAACGAAGCAAGGTAAACTCTCCGGCATGTTCTTCGAACCATCTGAGGACGATGCCAGCCTTATGACGATGCCATCTGAGGACGATGCCAGCCTTATGGGTCGTCCTGCTGGAAGTATCCATCCCCGTCAGAGTACACCATTAGCATAACGGGATGTACTTGATCTGCGACAATAATAATAATAATAATAATAATAATAATAATAATAATAATAATGCGACAATAATAATCTTGGGCACGCACACGTCCGTGCAGAGGAATCAAAGGACCCAAACAATGCCAAGAAAACATCCCCCAAACCATAATACTGCCGCCACCAGCTTTGAAGTGTTGTGGCGATGCAGATGGGGTCCATGCTTTCGTGTTGTTTTCTCCATATTCTGACCCTGCCTTCTGCATGATGCATTTGAAATCGTGACTCATCGGACCACATGACCCTTTTCCAGTCATCTACTGTCCAATCCTTGTGCTCCTTGGCGAACTGGGGACGTCTGCTCTTGTTCAAGGCTGACAGTAGAGGCTTTCGAACTGGTCGTCGGCTTCCATAGCCTAAACGGTGTACTGAGCGGCGAACAGTTCGTTCAGAGGCGGTCACAGTTTGTCCTTGATTAAGATTTGCCGCAATTTGACGCACTGTTGCTCTTCTGTCGCCCTGGACAACTCTGGCCAATCTCCTTTCAGCTCGAGCATTGAGGAGCCTATGACGACCACACGCTTGACGTTGAAAGCCGGTTTTTTGCTTGGTAGTCCACTCTGTAAACATTAATAACTGCTGCTCTTGAACACTTTACAAGTTCAGCTGTTTTGCTGATACTGGTTCCGACACTGCGCGCACCGACGATCATCCCGCGTTCAAACTCAGTTAAATCACTTTTTTTGCCCATATCGTCGCAAAAAACACAGTGCAACTGATGGTTCACCTCACCTGCATTCCCTTTTTATAGCTATCTAGACCTCTAGCGGCAGCGGTGTGACGCAATAGCTCATTTGCCTAAAACTGTCAGGTGGTCATAATAATTTGGCCACTCAGTGTATATAGCTTTAGCTTTACACTATAATACAGATTTTTGCAATTGGTAAAATGTAGTTTTCACTTGAAAAAATTATCTTTTCAAATGAAAAGATGTAATTTTCAAAATAAAAAATGCAGTTTTCAAATTAGAAAATAAATAAACAAAAATTCATAAAATTTAAATCAAAGAAACAAAATAACTTACATAATAAAATTTAAAAAAGTGTTCCTGTTACCCCCACTCTCCCTTACCTCTAGTGACAATTATTAAGTACCGAAAGGTACTTTATGCTATCAATGTTTTGAATTATTTACAAAATGGTTGTAATTGATACAATGGCACGTGCTCTAATTGGTACTCATTTGATGCTCTCAAAAATTTTCAAAGATAATGTAAGATATGGCATATACAGCTTTTTGCATTTGGTAAAATGTAGTTTGCAATTGCTAAAATATAGTTTGCAAATGAAAAAATAATCTTTTCAAATGAAAACTACATTTTACCAATTGCAAACTACATTTTACTAATTGCAAAAAGCTGTAATATATCAAACAACTTGGAATGATATGTCATGAATGAATATAATGTAAAATTAATGGTAGTCGAAATTGGTTCAAAATAACCTGGTTTAGTGGAACCATTATGGCTCATTGGAACTTTCAATGCTAAAATATGGCATGTAATATATCAAACGACTTGGAATGATGTGCCATGAATGAATCTAACATAAATTTAATGATAATCGAAATTGATTCAAAGCTACGTGGATAATCATTGAACCAGTTTATCCATTAATTCTACGATAAATTCATTCATTGCACATCATTCCAAGTCGTTTGATATATTACATGCCATATTTTAGCATTGAAAATTCCAAAGAGCTATAATGGTTCCACTAAACCAGGTTACTTTGAACCAATTTCGATTATCATTTTTTTCACTTTCCATCAAGGACCCTTTGTGTCATCAAGACTCGACCTGTTTTTAATTGATAATGGGTTTGCTGGTACACCTGGTAAAATGGAGGTCATTCCATGCTCATTCTCCGATCATAGTGCTATCATGTGGTCGTGGAACCCTCCTTTTCCAGCATCAGCTCTTTGAAAATTTTTGAGGGTGTCATATGGGTAACATTAGAGCACGTGCCATTGTATCAATTACCACCATTTTGTAAATAATTCAAAACACTGATAGCATAAAGCACCTTTTGGTACTTAATGTAATTGCCACTAGAGGGTGAGGGAGAGTGGGGTAACAGGAACGCTTTTTGAATTTTATTATGTAAATTATTGTTTCTTTGATTTAAATTTTATGAATTTTTGTCTATTTCATTTTCTATTTTGTAAACCACATTTTTTATTTTGAAAATTACATTTTTTCATTTGAAAAGATTATTTTTTCAATTGAAAACTACATTTTACCAATTGCAAAAAGCTGTAAAAAGAGAGGAATTTATTTATTCTGTAGTCACCAAAATTTATTCTGGGGACTAGCGATTGAAACATTGTAAGTGTGCATTATTTAACGTTTGGATCGTCATTTAAAGAAAAGAAAAGCAGTTTGTTACCTGAAGATTATGAACGAAGCTAGCCAATGCATAGCCAATTTTGTTAATCATGCGATCGAAAAAGTTATCGCACCGAATTTCAAATTGAATTCTAGCAATAAATATTTGTAGATGTATAATGCTAAAAATCATAATTTATTAAACCGACACCAAATTTCATATATAAATTTCAAGAATATAAATTCATTTTTTTTGTGTGTAATTTGATTCGAATCTATGACCCGCGTGAGCACTCAATTTAATGGCATTCGAACATATGATCTACGTAAGCATTTGAATTATAGCTTGTTCAGTTTTAAATGAATCCAATTAAAAGATGTTTCTGTTGCAAATAAAGTTGAACAAATTAATTGGCAAGTGACATTTCGCGATTGCATCATCTGAAATAGTGACGCAATCTTAAGTTTATTTAAAGCCACAGAATCCCTTATGACCTTCAAAGTATACTTTACCTGTGGATAAACCGTGTTTTCATTTTATTCATTTTGTGTATTATATGCTTGGTTTATGTTATCTGAAAATTCAAATTATTTTAACGAAGATGTTAAAAAGACATCGTTACTGAATTCATGAAGTCGGTCTTCCGTTGCCAACTTTTTTGATTTTGATTTCAGATTCAAATAGAGCATCAAAAAGTAAGGAAAAGTTATAGGCACACATATCCCATCTATTTAAGAACATGGTCGGAATGGCGGTTAAAGTTAATCATTTTGGTTCTTCGAGCCGGACAGATGGGCCATCTTCCCGAATAGACAGGACATATGTTATTTTACTTACTTTTTTGATGCGCTGCCCTAATCTGGTGTCAAAATCAAAAATTAAAAAAAAAAAAAAATGGCGATGGAACGACGGACTTCACTAATGAACATCGCTCTGGTGATGCAGTACCACACATTCTCAATTAGTTTTTATTTTCTAAGCGAAAAACATTGTTAAATAATGCAAATTTTTTACATAAATAGAATAATGTATTTTTGTAACCTTTTAGGTTTGGTCGAACCAAACCACTGGCGGTATTTTTTGCCATAACAGGCCTGTTTGTGATCGCCTACAGTTTAACTCCTGTGAAAGCTGGTAAGTCATTGCAGTCATCCCATTTTATGTTGAAGTTTTTGTATTTTATGAGGTAAATTAACTTTTTGTAAATACTGAAGTGCAATATGAATATTAAATCAAAATTAATTTAATAACCTGTACACAAAGTGTAACACAAAGGTACGGCCAAATCTTCAGGAAACATTCCTCACGTGCTAAAGAGGAAAATTGCACGTGAGGAATGTTTCCTGAAATCATTTTCTATAACAGAACACAGGATTCAATGCGACGGCGGGTTGTTGCATGTATCCATGCTAACGGAGGGCATTTTGAACATTTCTTGTGGTATGCTGATACGGTTCTGTTCTTGTGTGTTCCCCATGAGTTTAGGGAAAATGATTCTAACATGGAAATAAAGCGTTTCCGGATCTGTCCATATAACGCATTTTCCTCCTCTACATGTGAGGAATGTTCCCTGAAAGTTTGGCCGTACCTTTTGGTTACATGCGTCAAAAATTTGAGAAAATTCATTCTTAGAAGTGCACTCAGAGAAAGAGAGCGATAGGGTTATTTAATCGTATTTATGTATATTTAACCTCTCCCCTCCCCCTCTCTAAGAATCTTATTCACTCCAAAAAATTTTGCAGTTCATTTTGACGGATTCGCATATATTCAGCTGAGTGAATATAAGCAAATCGGTTTGCAGTAGGAAGATCTTAATTGGAGGAATATACAGAGTGTCCACAAAAACACTTCTCGATTTTATTTGGTTATAAAATGAAAACCTTGGGGAATATTGTGTTCATTTTTTGGGTAAACGTGTAACAACTCATAAAGTTTCATGTGATATATGTTCATTACAGGCACTCACTGTGTGCCCCACCTGCCACACGGCAAACATCTAGGCGATTGACAGAAGCTGTAAACACAATCACGCGTCAAGAGCGCTGAGGCGCAGATCTTATCGCTTTCGCAACCAGCAAGTCGCGGGTTCGAATCCCGCTTGGGGCATGGATGTTTGTTATTGTCCTTTATTATCAAAAGAAAACTCCGTGTTGGGCTTCGGCCTGTTGGGGGCAACCCGGGGGTTGTTTAGATTATTATTATTATTATTATTATTATTATTATTATTATTATTATTTATATTAAGAGCAAATTTGTTTGCAACTCTGTTCCTATGCCACCTATCTTCACGAAACTTAGAGGGTTCACTGGGAGTAACTTGCCCCTTAATTGTTCCAATTTAGGCGCTTGTACGTCCATTGGTTTCCGAGATGGGTATGCTTTCCAGAGTATGGAATGAGCTCGATTATCGCCTAGATGTTTGCCGTGTGACAGGTGAGGCACACATTGAGTGCCTGTAATGAACATATATCACATGAAACTTTGAGTTTACCCAAAAATGAACACAATATTCCCCAAGGTTTTCATTTTATAACCAAATAAAATCGAGGAGCGTTTTTGTGGACACACTGTAGTGTTTGCAAATGATTATAGTGGTTTCGTTAATATTTTGCAGTCATTCTATGAGTCTTTTGGTGATAAAGTTTGATTATGTAAAACGAGCGTATCTTTTGTTTGTTTGAAAATCCTGCCATTGCAAAATTCAAAATTTATGGCCTGTTTTTCTTTATGGAAGTAACTGTGACAGGGTAAACTCATCTGGACATACCATTTGCTCTCGCCACAGCTGCAAACCGACAGTATGGATTTCATTTTTCAACAGGATAATACTTCGCCACATTTTCACCCCCATGGCCGCGGATTTATCACAATTCTGCCAAACCACTGTCATTTGCTCAAATCCTTGTAGTCATTTATAAATATTCTAAATTTTTAACCGTGTTGAAAATTTTGGTTTGAATATTTTTTAATTTTGCTTATTTTCTGGATAAATCAGGTTCAGTCCACCTAGGGTACGTGCAGCTGACACTGAAACTTATTGCCAAATGCAGCACAACAGCAGCTCTTGTGTCAACACGGTTACTTGTAGCAGAGATTTTTCCTACAACAGTCAGGTATGTTAAATTTATTTTACAAATGTCTTTTACAAAAAAAATGTCTAACTTTTAACTGAAAAGTTTTGTCATCTTAATTTTTGTTAGGAGTACGTGCGTAGGTTTAGCAGCGTTCATAGGCCTTCTGGGTGGAAGTGCGGGATTATATTTTCCCATAATGGTAAGAAGTAGTAAATTCTTATATTGTATCAGCAGAGCTTGATTTATTGAAACATGTTAATTAGAAACTGATTTTAATTTGAAAAGGACTTTTAGATCATAGAGCCGTAACCCCCCTCCCCCCCTGTATTCAAAATTAATTACATTTGACCTTTTAATTCTTGTCTTTTTCAATTTCGCTCTATCAGACTTATACTCTTGAGGGTACTATGCAAAGGTGCTTTCAATTGGGTAGCAGTGGAATATGAAATGAAATTATAATGAAAAGAGATTTTGGTCTTTTGATGCATGTTTACACATGAAACCAGATTTCTAGAAAACCTGCCTACTTTAAGAATTTTTGCGTCCATACTCGAGTTTTCTGCAACTCGAACCAAGATGGCGATTTTTCGACAACTTCAAGTTGTAGAAGAGAGTTCGACAATTTAACCCCAGCATAAAGTTCAAGTCCCCACGCGTCTCATCCTGTCCTTTCCCACAATACCATTTTCAGCGCTTCTCGAGAAAAATGGCTGCCAACTAACGTGATCAGAGGCAGAGCTAAAGGCCCTTCTTGATATTTGAAATGAAGACAGTCTGTCGTTTAGAGCATGCCATCATTCTGGGGGTGGCCGTGGCCTGGTTGTCTCGTCGGTTGGCTTGCCAATCGATGGAGTTCAGCAACTTCAGGCGCGGCCAGCTGCTGGTTGGGTGACGGCCAGGGCTTGAGGGCCACTGCTGGCGGGACAGCTATTTGGGGCGCGGCTGTTGGGGGACCTTAGTCTGACCCACTTGCCGATTGACCATAGCTGGTTTTTCAGCAGTTGGTGACAGCCTCTGGTTCGTTTATCCCCAGCAGCTCTTCCATCATGAAACCCCCCGTGCTTCGGAGGGCACGTTAAGCCGTCGGTCCCGGCTGCTACTGTCATCTCGTAGCAGTCGTTATTTAATGGGATGGCGCAAAACTCCCTCGTAGGAGTAGGTTACTAGATACTAGATGCCATCATTCTAGACAGACCAGACAATTATAATCACTCAGTTTCTGATGTTGATCATTTACTCGTGTCTGGTAAAAAGTTCCATAATTTTGAGAAAACTTCGTTCAAAGTGGGAATGATGAAAATCAGTTTCCTAACTTATTTTTCTAGAATATGCAGAATTCTAGAACTCTGTCAAGTATGAACTACATATAAAATAACTCGGAATTATAAAAGTCACTTAATTTCGAATCTGCAGTCCGAAGCATTGAATCATGATAATGATTTTAGGTGCAAACAAATAAATAAATATTTTATACAGTATATCAACCTTTTATTTATCAGTGAACGAGTCTACAGAATCATGTACATCGGTAATACTGAGTACTTATGATAACTGAAGTATGACTTATCAGATCTCTCAATATGTCAAATAAACATATCGGCTATCCAGTAAATGCATGTTGGGTCAATTTTGCTGTAATCAAAGTATGAAAACTAGCCTCGGAATAGCAAAATGGTAGCGTTTTTATTAATTCACCTACGCGTTTCGAATTTACACTTCTTCGGGGTTGTGCAAGGAACGACTACGACCAAGTCAGCTCTTACCGCCGAATATATGGAGATTGCCCACCAATCAGGATAAAGTAATTTCTCGCTGACTGGTGGGCTACAGAATAGGCTTGACAGATGGTAAGATTTTTTTATACAAACATTAATAATCAAATGAAAACATTTTATAAACAGTTAGGTCAAATGATATTCTTATGTCTCAGCCCGCGGAGCACTCTTATAAGCGGACAGAGATTAGTGTTTGCCAGGGTTTGTTCGAATGGGTCCTAGAGTACGCTGACTTCTACCTGGTCAATTAATTATGGCATTTACTGCGTCCAGGATGAGTTTTTTTTCGAAGCTGGTCTGGTTATTGAGGATCTTCTCACAGTCAGTTTTCATGTGCTTCTTTATCTCCAAGGCTTCAAACGTCAAATGCATTTTTTAAAACCTGTAAAATCAGCTTCTTAACAGTTTACGTTTTAAGAAACATTTTGGAGACGATTTATCCACTGTTCATGTCTTTTATGACGTGAATCTTCATTGTTACTGGATGATAAAAGGCTGAGGAAGAAATACAATAACATCGATGCAAACTCCAATGATATCTATACAACTCCATAGATATCATTGGCAAACTCACCATTATTTCAAAGAAAAGATTTCTTGAATAGCACTTCTGCTAACTACATGGATGTTCACCTTTTGATGGACAGTTTCCTTCTGCGATTGGCGCTAAATTATTATTTTTAGTTTGTTTTAGACGCTATAAATTGACCGTTTAGGGGGATCTTTATTCTGTAGCCTGTGAATTGAGCCCTGAGGGCGGATTATTCTGCATTCTCACAGGATCTGTCTGATCTTTAACTTATCGACTTTATACGTACATCGTATATCTTAGGGAAGTCTTTAAAATTCATACAATAAAATTATATTAGATGAATTCAGAATTTGCCTTTAAATTATTACCATATGCACTTGAAAAAAATCTAAAGGTAGGATGAAATTTTTTCACCATTTAAAAAGTACATTTTCAAAATTAGCCATTTTGAACTATAGGCCTGACATTAATTAACCATTTTTAACAATGTTGCGAACATTAATAAAATAAAGATTAAGATAAAATCAAAAATGTATATAGGAGCCAAAAAATATAAGTCCCTCCAAGAACTTCATTATCCCCGTCGAATTTCATAGAATAGATATAATCCTCTTGGAAGCTTGAAACCAGTGAGTATTGCACTGAGTTCAAGCCATACCTGAATGTCGTAGCGAAAGAATTGCTTTACATTTGTTGATAAGATTTTATTTGTTTTTTAGATAACGCCGTCTGGGTTCGGCTCGAATTCTTTTTTCCTTTACAATGGAACTTGCGGGATCTTGTTAACCAATTCTGTTTCGCAAAGAGACTAGAACTTTATCAAATCCACACAATATAGAATATTTAAGTGATTTGTAATAAATACGAAAACATAAGTTATTCCAGGAATGTAATCGTATTTTTTTGTTTTGTAAGTGTAAATATTCATAAACATTTGTTAATTATGACGTCAACCTGGGAAAAAGCGTATTCTTTTTTTATTATCCTGGAAAACTTGATAAAATAAAATTTGCTTTAAATTTCGAGATGTTCTACTTGCTTTAATTATAATTAGTCTTTTTTTTATTTTTCCCTAAAACAGAAGAAAAAATCCAAATATAGTGGCGTTGCAGTTGGAGGTCTGTCTCTATTGGCAGCTCTGTGCTGCATCCGTCTGCCAGAGACTTCGAATCGTCCCTTACCTGAGAACATCAAAGATCTTATGACCCAGTACAGAAACGTCGTTCAGAACATGCTGTTCAGCCAAATGAACGGTTTTGCACCGGAGTCAAAACGGAAGAGCTCAGCAGGCATCCGACGGAGTGCTCGGCGGAGTGCGGACAGGAAGAAGAGCAGTTCCGCAGCTTCCAGAAGAGAAGATGGAGCCGGAGGTCACGACAGGGAGGGAAGACTCCAGTCCGTTGTCGAAATCGGAGTCCCTACGATATCGGGAGATTTATCGTCAGGGGATCCATCTCCAAATACTTATGATAATCCTTCATTTATGCCAGAGAAGGAAACTGTAACTAAATTATGAAAGAAGTACCAGTTGCCCAATAAACATTGTTTGTGCGAGGATAATAAGACGCTTACTAGATGAAGTAATTTATGACGAATAAACTTGTAAAATATCAGCCAACGTCATGTTTTCTTCCAATGAAACTCTAAATGCATTGTTTTAAAAGGAGAAACGATAAAGAACATTGCAATTTATATTTATAGTTTTAATCCTTGGTTTGGAACTTTTCGTCCGAAATTTTGATATTCATCCACGCAAAACATCTTTTTTTTTATACCAAAGAGAGACTGTGATGAAAAGTTTTGTTTTTCTCTTAAGAGAATACGTATTCTAAATAGATATTTAAATCCATGATATTATATAAAAGCCAACTATGTGTTAATTGCATGTATTATATGAACTCAACTTTCTTTCAGTGTATATATGTTCTTTAAAGAGTACAAAATTAAAACAAATGGTATTTTATTAATAAAAAAACGCATCACTTTTCCATTACTTAGTGATAATTTAGAGTTTATTAGTGTGATAATTTTTGTATTTCGATAATTTTATAATAGGTTTATAATAATTAAAAATAATGCAGTTTAATTATTTAACGCATGCATTCTCATGCAATTTTATGTCCGTTAAATTTAAGTATAAATATGTATTAATTATCATAAATGTCATAAACATAAGAGAAGAACAATACACAAAGAAGAGAAGAACTCGGGCTGAAAGCTGTGAGGATTTTAACATTTTGCTATCATTTATTCCACTAAAACATACATTAGAAGAAGTATTAATCCTACAGTGGAAGATGTAGCCATTTGGTTGCAATTTATTTTCTTTACATCAGTGGCTTTTAAAGATGTATTCTTCCGTACATTTCTATTAAGATAATGTGTTCAAAGACTATGCATTCAGAAATTTTCTATTCTGGCACTTTTAACAGGTAACCAAGAAATTTCTGTCGAAACAACAAGACACATTAGATGTATGGTACAAAAGATTTTCCTACTCGAAATAGCACCAGTAAATCCAATAACTTTTTCCCAACGTGATACAAGCTCGTGAAAACCATATTGGTAAAATGTTCTATCTTTAGCGGCAAAAAATCGGGTCACTTCAGATTTAATCTCTACATCATCAAAGAACTGTCTCGTGCGCATGTGGATGTCCAGAGCACGGAATACGTGATAATCTCTTGGTGAAATATCTGGGGCATAAGGCGGGTGCTGCCGTTTCTCTTGCCTAAAGGACCAGAAAAATTCGCTATGCTACTGAGTTCATTACTTCCTTTTCCATTCTCAGATCTTTTTATTTTATTATCATAGTGGATTAAAGTGTATAAGTTATATGTTAATGGAATGATGATTAAAAAATCTTTATTTTTATCAAAATTTTGTTGGGTATTGCTAATAGCAGTGAGCTTGAATTGATTCTGACAAATCAGAGTCAGTGATAGAGACCCGACTACAGATGAAAAATCTATTTCAAGAATCTAGATTTTTCCATTGATTCTATTGAACACGGGCCAAGAAAGTGGGATCACAAAAACACTAACTGAAGTTTGTCAACAGTCTAATTTGAGAATTCTCATGTTCCACCTATAGAAAGCAAAACTATAAGGAATTCCCGCCCCTTCCCCAAAAATGAAAAGAAAAACCACAGAAAAACATGTTTAGGAAAGAAAACTCTCGAATGCACAGATGATCTACATTCCAAGTAAACATTTCATTATTCTTCTAACACTCCTTTAGATTTTTTTTTACTTTTGAGCAAATAGACATGATAACTAAGCGGAAGGCATTGTATAGTATATAGCCAGGCCCTGTAAGAAAAATATAAATATTACTTCGTCAGATAAATCAAAATTTATTATTTGTATTACGGGTTGTATACCTGAACTCTTGGTTTGGTTTGGTTTGTTTGGTATTAACGTCCTTTTCAACTGCCATGGTCATTTCAGGACGGCGTTATAGGGGCCGCAAATTTTGCCTCGCAAGGATTCTTTGACGTGCAGCCGGCAAACAACTACCCGGGACCAACGGTTGACTTCCCTTCCGAAGGAAGTGCGTGATCTCAGGATTTTCCCCCTGAAAAAATCCTCGTCGTCCTCGGCCTGAGCTCTTAAATGATATCTTTGAAACCCAGTTTTAGGCATACCACTTATTTAAGAGGCAATGGTTGCTAACCAATTTGAAACCATAAGAAGATTTATTCATTTCAGCGACAATACCAAGAGGTCATTATGTCATTTACAAGGGAAGTTTATGCCTTTTTCTGTTGGAAGAATCGCTATGTCTTGATGAACAGATGTGCGCTACAAAGCACAACGCCTCTTGAAGAAATATACAGTGGTGGCCAAAAATTTAGCACCTATATTGGCTTATGTTGTTTGTTACCAAAACTTCTTAACCAGTTACAAAAAAATTTACACCAATAAAAGAATTAAGTGTGAAATGATCCAACAAATAACCATGCATGTTGAATTCAAAATTGAAACAATGAGATATTTTTTTTAATCCTTTAGGTGATTTTCCTATAGACAAAAATTTAGCACCATAGACAGAATAAATAAATAATACATCATAGAATCAGTATTTGGTTGGATAACCCAACTTTTTAATAACGGCTATACATCGTCTGTGCATTGATTCCACTAGACGTTTACACCGATCTTCTGGAATATTGTTCCATGGTTCTTTGAAGGTGTCGAGTAGTGTAAGAATACTATTGTTTTCTTTTCTTTAACAGCTCTTTTGACATCAATCCATAGCATTTCTATGGGGTTCAAATCTGCTGACTGAGCAGGCCATTCCATAACTTTGATATGATCTATGTGTAACCATTTTTTGACAAGTCTGCTGGTATGTTTCGGGTCGTTATCGTGCTGGTATGACCATGTAAGGGGCAGATTATCATCGACATAAGGAAGCATAATGTTCTCAAGGATGGATTTGTAAACAAAACGATCCATGATGCGATTTATATGATGGATTGGGCCTACATCATGCCAGGTAAAACAACCCCACATCATCACATTTCCCCCTCCATGTTTCACGGTTGGCTGTAAACACTGTGGCTTGTATGTTTCATGTTTATTACATCTGATGTACTTTCTGCCATCACAAGCAAAGAGCTGTACCTTTGTCTCATCCGACCATAGCACGTTTTTCCACTGTTGTGTTATCCAGTTGAGATGGGCACGATCAAAAGCTAACCTAGCTTTCCTGTTCTTTAATGACACAAGAGATTTCTTTCGTGCCACTCGCCCAAACAAACTAAACTGGTTTAATCGTCGACAAATAGTACGAGAACTAATACTAACGTGATGATGAGCAGACAATTCACCTTGAATCATTGTTGAAGTTAAGAATCTGTCTTTTATGGAGAGACGATGAATGATACGGTCGATGTGCGGGATTAGGTTTTTAGGTCTTCCTGGTCTTGAACGTTCTCTGACAGAACCAGTGATTGTTGTACCGCTGAATTGTACGTATACAACATGATTTACTGCAGTTAACAATTTTGGCAATGGCATCAAATGTTAGTCCTTCATTGCGTACCGTCTAATTTGTTCACGGGGATCTGGCGATATGTTTTGTCGTTTTCCCATGACTGCTGGTTAAAACATGTACAAGTGAAATTAAATTTGTTGCTTATACAATGTGCATATTAAAATACAACAAACTTACAATGCGTAACCCACGTTTAAGTCGCAAACACGTTAGGGTGTTAAACTTATGTCCAGCCAATTATTTAAATATTCTGAAACATGCTCCCCTTTTCATAGTGTATACTCCAAAAAAACAATTTTTTTTAATACTTTGTTTCAGACAGTCTCATTTATTTTGTAGCAGGGATGGAATTAACTTTGAGCCTTGATTTTTCAAATATTGGCAATATTTTTAGAGCCATTTGGTTGGTGCTAAAATTTTGGCCACCACTGTATACAAGACAAACCACATAAATAAGGCCACAAGCTCATTATTTCGTGTGGAGTGTCTGATTACGCATAGAAATCTCTAATGTAAATTAGCTAAGAATATGATCCATCTAACAGAAGAGAGAATGAAATAGCTATAGACACAAATCGAAACATTGTAATCAAACAAGAGAAGTTCTCATGACGTTCATCGCAAGCTTCATCGTGATAACTAATAGGTAAATATACCATTCATGATTTATTTGGAACTAAAATATATCCATTCTTTGGAAACACTACATCACAATCGTGTTTCCAACTGCAAACTTTCCAATGACAACGCTAAAAGAGTAAGGTAGAAGAACTTTATACAGGAGTATGATATTAAAATAGATTTCCCTCTATAAGAGCAAAAAAAATTGTAACGTTTGTGGAAGCTACTCCCAATCAGAGAAGTGTCCCGATACAACAGAAAAACACCTGAACGCTTTCGGGCCAAGGGTGGAAGGATTTCAGAAACTGCGAAGTTGTGAACTGTTCGCATGCTGCTGTGGTAAAAGTGTACCACGCATAACAAAATGACACTGTAGAAAATAAGCGACGTGGAAATTAAGGTGCTCCAGGAGCAATAGATGAAAGAGGGGAACGGCGGCTGCGACGGTAGGTTCGGGCGAATAAATGTGCTACAGTGGAGCAACTTTCTGCCCAAATGAACCAGGGGAGTACCGCAAATGTGTCCAGAATCAGGGCCGTAGCCAGGACGTTATCTTGGGGGGGGGGGGGGGCGATTTTCAAAAATTCCACTAAGTCGGACCTTTTTTCACATTTGGGAGGCGGACCGTTTTCAATAATGGGTTGGTCGTCGACCCTCCTCGACCCCCCCCCCCTGACTACGGGCCTGAGAATGACAGTTGAGCGAACGTTGCTGCGTATGGGCCTCCACATTACCTATGCTAATGGCTGTGCATCGGCGGAAGAGGCTGGAATTTGGACTGCAGTATCGACACTGGAAATCCACTGATTGGCAAAAGGATGAATCACGTGTTTTGCTCCATCGGAAATACGGTGAGAAACGTTAGAAAACAAACACCCTTCAAACATTGTGGACGGGTAACAACCTGGTGGAGGCAGTGTTATAGTATGGGGAATGTTTTCGCAACATTCTCTGGGTGCATTCTTGGCAATATGGTTCGATTTAAGTACGATCGATCCGTGCGGACCATGTAAACCCATACAAGAACATTGTTTTTCCTGGACATAATGGCATCTTCCAGCATAACAATGCGATATCTTATACAGCTGGAATTGTACGTGAGTGGTTAGAAGAGCACGAGGAAGACTTTACTGTATTCCCTGGCCCCCAAATCCCTCGGATTTAAACCCAATCGAGTATCTATGGGACGACGTTGTTTGGGAACGATGTTTTCATCAGCCCTGATCAGCGTGGCCAGTTTGGCATTTTTTTCATGCGCTTGTCCTTTGTTGGGTATTGTTAACAAAATTTAAACAATGCACAAAACAATGAAAACAAGGATAAGCGCTTTAAAAAAAATGCCAAACTGACCACACTGGCCCAGATGTCAAGTCAGTAGTGTGCCCAACCATCTGAACCATCCAAAATGAACATATTTTCAATACTAAAGATGACCTTCTGGCATTGATGGGCTCAGTGCATATGCTCTTTAGCCCACTGTGGTCGCTTGAGTTTTGTGGCACTCTTTCAATGGTGACTGGTGTTTTCTTTTTCTGTACTTTAGTGTTTTAAATTTTTATCAACACGATGAACAGTATTTTTTGAGATTCCAATAGCTGAATGACCTGCTACAGCTCACAGTGGTGAAGATCCTTGTTTTAACATCCAAGAAATGGTTCTTTTTTGCCTTGGAGTGAGCTTTTCCGGTCGGCCAGGTCGTCCATCTGCAAGTTATGCTTCCTTTATATGGGGCTTTAGTACGCTAGAGATCCGGTATGTATCATATATCATACGAGGTGTTACCCAAAATTTCCCGAAATGTACCTCTATAAAATACGGAACTTAACCGATCTTTTAAGTTCCAACATCACTTTCAAAGTAGTCTCCTTGGGCATCTACAACCTTTTGCTAGGGGTCTGGAAAATAAACAAAACTAAATGGAATGTTCTGCGGTTGATAATCAAAAAGTACGTTTATTTCTGCTTTTATCACATCAATATTTAGTGTGGCCACCACCTGCTTCTCGAACAGCACGCATCCGTTTCGGCTTTAATTTCTTGTGCAACGTTGACACAGCTGCGACGTCTTTTGCCACTGTTATTAGCAATGATGTTTTTGCTTTCCTGTGATAATTTCTCGGGCCTACCCTCAGCAAATTCGGCATGGCAGTTATCATAACCTTTCTTCCAATTGTCCGTCACCCATCTATCCGATCGGTTTAACTTGTTCGCAACCCATTTGCGATTAATAAAAGACGCACCTGCTTCCATTGCCTCTCGATATGCATTTGCACGAACTCTATCCATGAAACGCTGCTCTTCACTGTCATTTATTAAACCAGCCATATTTGTTTGATACCAATAGACGCACAATAAACTACTCTCTGCCGAAGCGTCATAAGAGTGTGCTACAACGCTGCGGTTTAAGTCGCAGCCCCCTAGCAAAAGGTTATGCACAACACCGTACACATCGTTTCCAGCGATGTTCCCACTTTTGGAAGCACTCCTGGAAGTTCCCAGGTTGGAGTATGTTTGACACCTGCTGCGATTCCGCTTGGGTCACTTCAATGGAGTCAAATTGCTGCCCTTTTTAACCGCAATTTCAATTTTCGGAAGCGGTAGAAATCGCAGGGTGCCAAGGGACAGTGATCATGTTGTTTTTGCTGAGGAAGTCCCTCACAGCGAATGATGTGTGCGCCGGAGCATTGTCGTGATGGAGAAGCCAGGCTTTCCTCTTCCACATCTCTGTCCTTTTGCGCCTCACGTTTTCCCTCAATCATCTCAAAACGTCCCGTTTGAGTCCAAGGCGATCGCAAACATCGTGCATGGTCTGACTTCGCTCCTCTCGGATCACGTCACGCACTTTCGTGATCATTTCCAGCGTTGTGCTTGTTGACGGTCGACCAGAATGCTTGTCGTCTTCCACAGACTCCCGATCATCTTTGAAACGCTTAAACCACTTAAATTTTTGGGTTTGGCCTAAAGCTTGTGCACCGAAAGCCTCCTTCAACAGTCTGTGGGTTTCAGCCGCAGTTTTCTTCAGCTTTAATATCAAGAATTGCAACACGACCAACACAAAAAGTGACAAAAACAGCTCAAACTCAAAATCACGTGGGCATAGGATGTCACCGCTTGGCGCAATTACAGCTGAGACGTACTTCTAATACCAGTTATCGGCAAAAGTGCGTACCTCTTAAGGTTCGGTCAGAATAAAACAATTTCGGCAAATTTTGGGTAGCACCTCTTATATACAGGATCTCTATAGTATGCAATTATGTTACACCATCTGTTGTTAAGTTTCAGGGCAGTAGCTAGAATTTTTTTAACGGTGGGGGGGAGGGGGGCTGATGAAATCTTGGCTAATCTTTTTTTATTAATAGTCCTCCCCAACCTTTATAGGCTATGCCGAAAAAGTTATATTTTAACTTTCATGCAATAATACAATCAGTAATTTATATTTATATTTTACTCAAAATGAAAAAGGAATTAAGAAATGAGGTCAAAACAGTGAATAATTTGTATCAAGCAACTAATCACTCCAAAAGAACAGATTTTGAAAACAGGCGTCTAGGATAACGTTCAATATATATTTTAACAATTTCAGGCACCGATATGCTCATATCATAATGCACGTTTAAGAGCGTTAAACTAATCAGTCTTTCTGCACTCATGCGGTTCCGAAGATAAGTTTTTATTCTCAGCTTTACAAGTAGAAACTGGTAAAGAACAAGCTATTCTTAATAAAACTCTTAAGAAAATCTTCATCAGCCTGGGTAAGTGCGCTAACTAGGTCTGAAGGGGGCGCAGGGTCTTCTTTCCATATTTTACGCCAACTCTGTAATTCAATATGAAGATTTTGTGGGGATGAAAGATCAAGATTCCAGTAGGAGAAATCAGACGCAAATTGTGCAACATCACAAGCGGTACTGCCAATTACTGATGGAGCAAGCACGAAAATTTTTCCAACTAATGAGTTTTCTTCGTTAAAACTGTTGTCCATTTCTAGACAGATGCCATCAAGAAAGGGAATTGCTACAACTCTTTTATAGTATTGAAATGGTGTTTCTGCAAGCTTGAAACTCTTGGCATGCTTGGGGATACTCCAAGTCTTGTTGATAATGCAAGCACTTGATCAAAAATAGGAAAGAATTCGATATCAATATTTTGCTTAAGAGTTATAAAACTCTCTTTGACTGTTTTGATAAAATCATATGCCTTGTAGACGTCTTGATCTCTCTTCTGCAACATAGCAGACAAGGTTTGCAAGCCACATCCATTCATTACTTGATATGTAATGACAAACGTCGACAGTATGACAAAGTCTGTAAATGTGGCATGCAGTCCTTGGGCTTTCGTTCGAGTCTCTCTATCCCAGTTCCACTGCTGCAACTCATGCAACTCTGAGTAATCACGAGGACAACAGACCACATGTAATATAGTGACAGCAACAGCATAAAATTGATAAAGCAAGCATCACGTTCCACCCATCTTGTTTTACACAGACCAGGCAATTTGGTTTTGTCGACTTTTGACTCATAATAGCTAATAGTTAGTTCTAAAAATCTTTTTCTTTTGGGACTCGAATCGAAGAACAAATGCAATAAATCAATAGAATCCATAAGATTTCTTATTTCCGGAACTTTTGTTGCTGACACAATACATTAATTCAATGCATGTGCTTTACAGTGCGCATACAGGGCGTTTCAAAAGGTATAATACAAACTTCACATAGAGATAGGAGGCATAAAGGTGAGCAGATGAGGGGTCGGAACTCAACCACTGTCAAGTTAATGGGGGAGCAAATGACAAGTGATAAAGCATAAAAATGATGGCACAACACAAACAGGTTGCAGTTCTTTGGCAAGAATTTCTTTTTTTGGGGCCACATGAAATCAGTTATGTACCGAGCACCTGTGACAAGCATTGAAGATATGGCAGCTCCCATCGCAGTTGTTTCAGACGACATCGTAGAAATGCCCGGAATCTTTGGCCGCATACGGGAGTCCATGTTGCGCCGATACTATGCATGTGAGACCATGGCTGGCTTACATTTTTAAGCATCTTTTGTAAAGCTTCGGTGGATTCGCAGTTCCATAATAAATGTATGCACAGTGAATACTTACTCGTGTGTTTTCATGTACACTCTGATTACTGCTCCCCCCTGTAATGTTACATTAGCAATGGTTGAGTTCCGACCCCTCATGTATTAACAGAATCTGTTCACCTTCATGCCTCCTACCTGTGTGTGAAGTTTGGATTATACCTTTTGAAACACCTTGTATATGGCGAAATGGGTCCTCTATAGAAAACTGATTCACAGAAGACTTCATACCTAATTTATATTTATTGACTCATCATAAATTCTTTCTTTACGTCTTTACATTTTGAACCTGGCTATGCCATGAGTTTTGTAATCATTTTCATTGACCGGTTTTAAATTAAATCAAATGTGGTTATAAATATGAGACAGTGAATTTTGTATAATTTTCACTTTGTTTGCTTTCTCTATACATTGTTTTCTAAAACGCTCAGAAATATTCAAAATGATTTTGTTCTGGTTAATGATATTTAATTTGGTGTAAAAATAACCACTACATGTTCTGGAAATTGGCATTTTAATAGCGTGTTTATAATTATCAGACACAACTTACACTATATGATCAAAAATATCCGGACACCCCTCACAGATCATCGATTGGCCCAATGTCACATGATAATGACTTGCACATCATTTAAATAGCTTCCCACACCTTCAGACACAACTCTGCTTGGACATTGGCAAGAATGGGTCGTTCGGCAGAGCTCAGTGAGTTCCAACGTGGAACCATCGTTGGATGTCACCTATGCGGCAAGTCCGTGCGTGACATTTCCAGCCTTCTTCAGATACCCAAGTCAACAGTAGGCGATGTCATTATGAAATGGAAGACCCGGGGATCAACAACAGTTCAACAACGAACCGGTAGACCCAAGAAACTAACGGACAGAGACCGTCGAGTGCTTCGTCGTGTCACCCGCAGCAACCGGAAGTCCTCGGCGGAAAAAATTGCCACAGAGTTTCGAAACTCCTCTGCAAATGATGCCAGTACCATGACAATTCGTCGGGAACTGCACACGATGGGATTCCATGGCCGTGCTGCTGCCCACAAACCCCACATCAGCAGGATCAACGCCAAGCGACGTCTGGAGTGGTGCAAAGCCCACAGAAACTGGACAATGGACCAATGGAAACGTGTAATATGGACAGACAAATCTCGCTACACACTCTGGCAATCCGATGGACGAGTTTGGGTTTGGCGCATACCTGGAGAACGCTTCTTACCTGAGTGCACAGAGCCCACAGTCAAGTTCGGAGGAGGAGGAGTCATGGTGTGGGGCTCATTTTCATGGTACGGACTGGGCCAGCTCGTTCCTGTGCAAGGAATCATGAACTCCGACCGTTATCTGAATGTTTTGGACAACTGTGCACTTCCAACGTTGTGGTAATTTTTCGGAAACGGGCCATTTCTCTACCAACACGACAATGCTCCGTGCCACAAAGCGAGGCGTGTACAGCAGTGGTTTGCGGACTCAGGGGTCGAAGAAATGGGTTGGCCGGCACAAAGTCCCGATCTCAATCCTATAGAGAGTCTGTGGGATGAATTGGAAAGACGCTTGCGGGCCAGATCACATCGGCCAACTTCCGTACCTGAACTGATTCTCGCTCTTCGGGAGGAATGGAGGAACATTCCGGAAAGTACCTACCAACATTTGGTGGAAAGTCTTCCCCGAAGGGTGGAAGCTGTGATTCGGGCAAAGGGATGTGCAACGCCCTATTGATTTCCATGAAATCGTGGCTAGAGCGCAAACGTGCATGTGTCCGGATATTTGTGATCATATAGTGTATTTCCATAATACAAAGTGTATAAGTGCGCGGAAAGGTGCAACAGCAAATTCATGTACACTGTAGATTCCATTTCTCTTCGTTGTTACATAAATACTGCAGAAAGGAGCAGTAATTTTTGTTCTTGTTGTTACTGGATAGTGAAATCTAAATTTAAACTGATGATAGCAATGAAAATCATCAAAATTCATTATTCATATAAAAAAAAGTCAGAAAAAATTCTAGAATCCGCAATTTAACAGAATTTAATTAAAATTAATAATTGAAATGATTAATAAATTATGAAATTAATTAAAATTCGATAATCATCACAGTAAGATATCATTAAGCTACGTTCATCATGGTTTATTTATAAGTCGCATTTAACGATTATTCGAAAATGAATGAAGAATTTATTTTTTATTATTCTGCACCTCATCATTTAGTTCATTATTTATTTAATTTTTCATAATTTTGTACACTATTTTTTACTTACTATTCTATCTGAAGATTAAAAAAAATAGCCCACGACCAAATGCAGCTGTCAATTTCGATATTGTGAGCAATACAGCCGTTCGTTAAATGAAGTTTATTTAGATTTACCACGATTCAATTCGTATTTTTTTTTCTCAGTTCGTTAGCCCCCTTAACGTAACGTCCGGACCGGTTAATCGCAATAAACAAGGATACAGCTGCTGAGACAGATTAATTCGCGACAGATAAATGAATCATAATTTAGGAAATACATATTGACACAAGTGTTACATAAAGCGTAATAAATTACTGTATGCTTTTCTATAATATAAAGAAGAAAATTAATCTTAAAATAACCGTTAAAAAACGAATGATGTTCAGAAAATTTAAAAAAAGAACAAGTTTATAAAATGCAGAAGGCTGAAGCAGTTAACAATGAGTGATTTTGACTTTCTTGCACGATTCCTCGTGACTACATCATCCGTGGCGATTGCGCGTGCTTTAAAGCAGGCTGACAAGGTTAAGCGTAAATTGGTGGCAATATTGAACAATTTTTGGGAACGGTGCATATGCGCCTTTCCGATATAGGATTCATTTATTCCTTAATAACTGGAAAGAGCAAGGAGCAAGGTCTCGTCGGAAATAATGTTATTCCGAAACAAACAGCTTCCACCTCAGGACAGGGCTCATATTGAAATCGAATTAAAAAAAAAAAAGAGCCCAGCTTACTCATAGCACAGCTAACACTAAGAGAGTTCGAGCTAGGACGACTTTAGAAAACTTAACTGCACAAAGTCAGATGGTCAAAAAGCTGAAAATGTCTCGGAGAAGTTTTCGGACGCACCATTCGAGAAACACTGAAACCGCTCTGTCGGCATAAAGGTAAGTTAACATGCACGCGTTTTTGACGCAGAAAGCAAATGTGCATCTGGACGCACCTAGACGCACATTGCAACAGCTCTTGACGCATTTAATTCGAACGCAAGTATCAGTTTCCACGCAAGCGTGAAGTCTACGCAAAAAGTCAACTGCGCATGCGTCATGAGTTTCTGTTTTGCAATTTTTCTCGTATAATATTGGCCGATTAAAAATTTCCCCGATCAACATTTCTTCAAATTCTCTTTCTTCAGCCATGTTGTAGCGAAATGACGACTGGACTGAACGTCTTTTGTTAACAAAGCAAGTGCGCTTGCGCAAAACAATCATGTGATCTAGAAAGATTTGAGACGCATTTACAAGTGCGTCAAGAAGTAGAAAGCCTATCTACTTCACTTTTCTGCGTCCAGACGCATGAACTCCAGACGCACGTCAACCAAGACTAGGAGACGTAGATATCTGTTTCCATGACTCGTGCGTCAAGACGCACCAATTTATGCAGTTAAAAACGCATGTATGGAAACTAAGCTTAAGGCTCCTGGTCATCGTCTAAAGGCCGTTTCACATTACCACCTTTGCGAGCGAAAATCGGACGGCATTTTCGCAGCCCGATGTAGCTTTCACATTACATGCGAAACGACCGACTGTCGGTTGCCTGGTCCATACGATGCGAAAATCATGCGTTCAGTTCGATTAGATATTTTTCGCATCGGATCGATTCCACCATATGCGAAAGCCAATCAAAAATGACGTTTAAAGCTATTGTTTACGTATGCTCGAGGAAGAAGAATATTGTTGTTCGTCTATCATTGTTCAGTGTTTTTCTCGGATGGAATGTTTGCAGTTATAAAAGAGATACTAAAAATGAGGTATGTTTATAAAATGTCTAATTGTTGAGATTAATTAAATTAATGAAGTTAACTAAAATAGCTCCATATTATTTCGCTGAACAACAGTATGCTTTTAAAAATGTTAATATTCTTTTCCTGCGCAGCAGAATGCACCGCCTTGCAAACAATAAACGTTTCTTTCTTAAAATTAACGATGATGATGATCGATAATCACGATACCCGGCAGACATGTTTGTTTTCTTTGCGCATTTATTTGTGCATGCCGACAGCGCTGTCAATGTGAAAGCAACCTGCGAATTTCGGACACCTGATTCGTAGACGGTTGTCGTGTGCCAACGAGATTTCCGCCGACCGAAATTCGGCCTATATTTTGTCGTCCGATTTTCGTTCGCAAAAGTGGTAATGTGAAACAGCCTTTACAGAACGCACATCCGCGAACGCTTTACCAATGCCAGAAAACTTTAAGAACGGCACCTTGCAAATGACAAATGGCAATGGGTGGCCAGCACAGATAAAATTTGATTATACCCAGATGATATCAAATAAGTCGCGAGCTATTCGTTACCGTTACAAAGATGGCAAAGGACAGACTACTTTTATCAATCAATGCAAGGAGAAGTTTTCTAATGGTTGCTGGTGATGACTTCAGGCTGCTTCAAAAGAAAGCAATGGACCCAATTTGCCATTTACGGTAGAGACGCTCATCGGGCATATCCACGTGGATAAGGTGTCGAGCCATATCTCAAGTTCTTCACTGAAAATACCATGAGTAAAATAAACAGGAACTGGAATCCCATTTTCATCCATCCTGGTTAAGTCAATGGAGGCTCCGCCCTTAGAGTCTCTTTAAGCAACATCCCCTGCTGGATGTCGGGCATTGTTCGTAATAGGGTATATCCTATTGAACACAACAGATGGTGGAGGAACAGTATCTCGAGGAGAACCTGAAGGTCCAAATCATTCAATTTTAACGATCTCAATCTTCTGTAACACCTGTTCTTCATCTTCATGCCGAGTAAAAAGTAAGCTATAAAATATTTTTTAAAGTTTCAAAAATATTTATGAAAAGGGGTCATTCACAAAATACGTTCGCTTGACAGGGGGGGGGGTTAGGATTTGAGACATAAGTGAACGGTAAAATGGGGTGGGGGGGAGGGGGTTAACAAAGTATGAACTTTCTCCTATATAAAAAAATTCTGCAAATTATTTTTGTATATTCATAGTTTTTTTGTAGCTGCAAATTTTTTTCTTTTCTTTTTTCTGTTTATATTTCATTCTTTTTGTTATTGCTCTTTTATGTTCGCCCACTGTTGTTTGATTTAACTACACTGACTCAACTTTTCTGACTACCTAATAGCGCGTTTTGCCTCCTTTTGCCTTCATAACAGCTTGAGTTCGTCGAGATATGGATACAACAAAGAGCTGAAAGAGTTCCCAAGGTATCGTGTACCATGCAGACATGAGTGCGTCACGTAGTTTTTGAACATTTAATCGGGGTGTAGGCTTGCAGCGAATATTCCTTTCCAGTTCGTAAATTAAGGTGGCCGTTGAACTATCCCATCCCACCTTTTTTGTATCAGATTAATGGAAATGATCATTATAGAGGGTGAATTGTCGCATCGGGTCGGATTAGCATTGTTTAAAACCAGCGTTTATTATATTTTAGCAATTAATGTAAACATGGTCAATAAGTAAGACCGAGAATATATGAAAAATAAATCTCCCTGCTTCTCTACCCCTTCATCTATTCTTGGTAAGGCCATATAAATAAATCTTATTTGCTGACCATAGAAACACGAATAAAATTACGGCCCTATTAGACTGGATACCACCAGTGACAAAAAAATCATTAACTCTGGTTTTTCGCCTAGTTCAACGACCACCTTAATTTACAGATCATGCTTCATACCATAAATGTTCAAACGATTTGAGATCTGGCGACTGGGCGGGTCACTGTACAAAAGAAAAATGATCATCAAGTTCCTGGAACCATTCCATGGTGTGTGCACCGGCGGATTATCCTGCTGGAAGTATCTGCTTTGCGGATAAACTGTCAACATGAATGGATGCGTCGGAAACAATGCCTGCGTACGCTCTGGCATCCAGAAGCGAATCAAGCGAATCAGTGGACCTAACATGTGCCACATATACATTTCCCTTCATTATATTGTTCCACAGTTGTCGACGGATATGATGGATTCATGGATTCATGTTGTTTGCGCTAAATTCTGTATTCGCCATCAACATGATCTACCAGGAACTTCGGCTTATTCGACCAAGTGAAATTTTTTTAGTCGTCGATAAACCATTGCTTGTGTTGCTTTGCTTTTTCTTATTATTGCTATGATTTGTAGACTAAACTGCCCGAAAAAGTTGGATTACTGTATTTTTACCCAAAACCTGTCACGTGAATGAAAAATTAGAGCTACAGAACTTTGCGTATGTCGGACAAACACTGGCTGAAATTTGGTCACAATTACCCTAACCTAATTACCCTCTTTATGTGAATATATTAGTCCAGAAACGTATAATCTAGAAAAAACTATGTCATGGCAGAAAAAAACACGTTCGAAGCAGTCAGTATTTATTGTAGATTGTGATATGTCTCGATCAAAGCTGTTGCACTCCGTTTCGCAGCTCTATACAAAATGTCTTTTTTGTGCCGTTTTTACCAGCACCTATGGCATTAATTCAAAGTAAAAATGGACTAAACATTGCCAGTGATACCGGAAACGTTCCTCAGTTATTTCTGTTGCAGACTTTAACTTCGACCATGAAAGATGACATTATATTTAAAAACTAGCTGTTTACCCGGCGTTGCTCGGGCTGTTTTTTATGAAATGTTGCAATATTCTGTGTGTGAATATTCAGAAAAAGAACACATGTAAAAAGCTCAGAATTTATATAGAAAAAATACATGTTTTAGCTTCTACTAAAGGGCCGTGTTTGGAGACGCTATGCATTGGAAGCTTTTTAAAAGAAATCTTTTTGAATTTTCAACATGAAATTTTTCTATTTAAATTGAAAGCTTTTTTTCGTTGATCGAACTCAAATTCGAAGAATTTTTGATTCATCTGAAAGTTAATACACAGCCAAAATGAGC
>JAHWFO010033535.1:0-19677 GCA_023313115.1 Rhysida immarginata
TAAAATAATAATTAACAAAATAATTATTTTGTTAATTATTATTTTATTTTTCAGTTGTATTTATTAACTATTTATTGTTTGATGATTGTAATTTCATCGTCTTCCAAACTCCTTAAACTCCTAACATTTTTATTATGTAAGAAATTATGACTGTCACGGATAGTTCATTTTTTTTTATTAATGGTAATCGGGTTTAATAAAATGATTTAAATTAAGTCTTACTTTTATTTAAAACCAACCACGCTTATGAAATTATTCAACTAAAAGTATTTTAATGTGTGCTTCTTAATTTTCTTTAAGGATAGAAAATCTCGACAAAATTCTCCAAAGCTCCTTTTTAAGGCATAATATTCAATTTTCATATTTAAATGAGTTTACGACTACAGCGAAACTACATATATGTTGATAAAAAAAATTCAATAATAAATCTGGCGTTTATTTTTTCCTACTATTAATTTTTTGCCCAGTCCTTCCTTATGATTTGATAAGCAACCGCATGCGAAAAGCCCAGTCTTTACAAGGCTTGTAGCCACTGATGGTCCCCCATAAAGAAAATTTAATTTCCGGTTTCAATTTGCATTCCACTTATTGGAAAGGCGAAGGGAAATCGTCTGTCTCGCGGAAGGAAACGTCCCGCCTTCTCTCTGAGCTTTTCCTCCTCGGCTCTGCCGAAATTCCAGCCATAGTAACGACAAAACGAAGGGATAGATGGAGTGTTCTACAGAAACAGGAAACGATTTTCACCATGTCTAACCACCAGCCAACAATTTCCCCCTCTTTCCTTCCCCGTCCACTTTAATATGACATCAACAAAGTTATTAAACGCATTTCTAACTCACAGCCGAAAACATAATGCGAAATATCTAGGCGTCTGTTTTCACAGTCATTCGCTATGGGTAGGTCTGTTTGATCACGGCATTAAAAATGCTGTAATGATCAAAAGAAGGAAACACACGGAGAATGGGAATGGGGAAAACAGGCAAGAGGTAGGAACTGAGAATAAACGGAGTTTTTTATTTCAAATGCATTCAGGACATTCCACTTAAAAGAAAATGTAATGGAATATCGAATTACTATTTTAGGTGCTAAAAAATATACAAATATAAGAATTAATAGTTAAAATGACGGTCTTCAAAATAAATTTTAAATGAATGCAAAAGATATATCAAAATTTACATTGTCTGATTTTCTTTTCTCCAGCTTATTTCTTTAATAAGCAAAACTTTCGGACAGTAATAAATGTATCGCAACCAATTTTCTAACAACAAAAAAACAGTAATTACAATAAACAAACGGGCAATAATATCCTGAAAAGCCAATCAATGGAATTTAAAAAATCATACTTTTTTTGAAATTCAAACCGTAGTGGATTTATAAAAGTCTAGACATTATAAAAAAGACCAAAAATTACTAATGATCTTTTAAAAACAACTCTATAACACAGGCCAACAAAATTTAAGATTTTTCTTGTGACAAAATGAAAGTGGGTGATTTTTGGTAGTATTTTTTCTCCTGATTACGAATATAATTTTTAAATTTCTCTAGAACGCACAGTTTTCTTGTTTTACAATGAAACATTTTTAAATCATTCAGTGTTTGGGGCCTGGTAAATTTCCTTGCGGCCCCAAAATATAGATACTTTAACATTGTAGCCGCTTAAATTCACACCCATTACTTTAACATAGAAGTCTCGATGTGCATAACTTGGAAACTTGACGTAACAGAAAAAAAATCTAAAAGCAGATTCGGATTCTACTTACAAATTACTACTAAGAACATTATCTGTGGTCTTTGTGCCAAAAAGTGTGTTGACTAGTGTAATTAATGTTTGAAAAGATCATCGTTAATTACAATATCAACTTTGACTTTAAACATCAAAAAAATCTCTTGTAAAATCACCAATATACATCATGCCACCAATAGAAGCAAAACTTGCGAATATTCATATTAGGTCAAACCAAAAAGCAATTTTTCAAATCAAATTAGAAGAGCATGGAGAATGCATTACACTAAAGAACACAAATAGCAGATTAGATGCAATTTATATTTCCATAAATATTTCCTCTGAAAAACCGCAGCTATAAAAAACAATAAATTGAATTTAGCCAAACTTTCTTAAAACAATTATACTCTGTCCAATTAAAGGAAAACTAGGCATGTCCAATTAAATTTCCAGTTTAAATTGGACAAGCCCAGTTCTTTTGTAGGATAGAATACACGTACTACTTATACAGGGTGAATACAAAAGTCTGAACCCCCCTTTTATTTTTTGAACCGAAGCAGATATGTCAATTTTGATGAATCCAATGAATAGGAAGTTGTGGGTGGCCTATCCCATGGTGCACTTTTCATCATCCCAAATATGCAAATTAGGACACATTCAAAATTTATCTCAAAAACCGTAAGATATAGAGAAAAAAACCCAATTGCAAACTTGTTCATCATAAAAAAAAAAAACGAAACAAAAACAAGAATAATTTTACCGCCAAAGCGGATAAAGGGAGCACATTTTCATGTTATAGCATCGTACATGGATATATTGAATTAATCAACATTTTAAAACACTTAAGAGAAATAAACAAATATGAAAACTAAATTGTAAATTACTATTTAAGTAAGCTAATGTATAGAGACAATTTAAACGAATAAACTTGTAGAACTGAAAGGTAAATGGACAGGGAGTTATTTCTCATACATTTAAAAAAATAAAAGTTCTTTAATTTGTAAGAATTCCCACATAATGTTAAACGAAGTGAGCCTCAATTGCTGAAGCGTTATGTGCAAGCATCTATTATATTTTCATATTAAATTACTAAAGTGTTTCTACGTTATCGTCTACTATTGAAGCAAGCGATTAACTACTATTAATTAGCAATATGTATAACAGTAGTGAGTTATAGATAACATTAAGCCTAACAGCATTTTATGCTCTTGATACGAATAAGCTATAGATAACAATAGAGCTAACAACTCGTAATGAGTTGGTTGATATATTACACGCAATATCTTAGCATTGAAAGTTCTAACAATACTATATTGTACCATTAAGGCACATGCAACAAAACCAATTCCCACTGTCATTATTTTCTCGTTATATTCACTCATGACACGTTGTTACGAGTTGTTTGATATACTACATGCCATATCTTAGCATTGAAATTTTCATTGGTAACATATGTACCACATAGCACCATTAGGGTACGTGCTACTAAACCAATAACCATTATCATTATTTACTCGTTATATTCACTTATGGCACGTTGTTACGAGTTATTTGATATATTACATGCCATATATTAGCATTGAAAGTTCCAATGGTACCATATGGTACCACATGGCACCATTAGGGCACGTGCTACTAAACCAATAACCATTATCATTATTTATTCGTTATATTCACTCATGGCACGTTGTTACCAAAGGTGGTTTGTAGATGGGAATAAGAAAGGAAGGTATACAAGAATTAAGATATGAAAAGAAAGATGGAGGTATAATTGTGAAACTAAAGAGAGATGAAAAATGGTTCAATATATATGGTGTATATAATAAATCAATAAGTGAGCTAAAGAAAGCATGGACAGGAGAAAAATATGAAAAAGGTAATTGGTTGTTATTTGGTGATTGGAATGCAAGGATGGGAGAATTACAACAAAATGAAGATGAGGATTTTTGAAAGTGTATGCCAGAGAATGTTTTTAAAAGAAAAAAATCAAAGGATAAGACTGTAAATAAACAAGGAGAAGAGATGAAAAGATAGTGTGGAGAGGAAGGATGGATAATTGCAAATGGACGGTATGAAGGAGATAAGGAAGGAGAATATACTTTTATTGGAGGTAAAGGAAAATCGATAATTGATTATGCGCTAATAGATGTAAATGCAATAGAGGAGGTTGAAGATTTTAAAGTGGATGGTCGAGATGAATCGGATCATATGCTTATAATAATGTATATAAGAGGAAAGAGAAAAAAGACTAGTTGTAGAGGAAAAGAAGAAGGAATAAGAGAGATTTATTATAAATGGGATGAAGAATATAAAGAGGAATATAGGAGAAATATAAGAGATGTTGAACAAAAAGAAAATTGTGAAAGAAAGAGGAAAAGCTACAGAACAGATAAAAGAAATTGAAGAAATGTTAAAATTGGCAGGAGAAAAGATGAAAAGAGAAAAAAAGGAAATAGATACAGAGAGGAGGGAATGGTTTGATAATGAATGTGTGAAAAAGAAAAGAGAAATGAGAAGGTCTCTTAGAAAGGCAAGAAAAAATGATAATGGATGGACGGATTTTATTCAAAAGAGAAAAGAGTTAAAGGAGCTGTGTAAGAGAAAAAAGAAAGAATATGAGAGGAAATGGAATAATGAGCTGGTAAAAGTAAAAGATACGAAGTCGTTTTGGAAGTTAATTAATAGATTTAGAAGAAAAAGGACAAGGTATAAGTGAAAAAATAAGTAAGGAGGAATGGAAAAGCATTTTATGAAGATAATGGATGGAAAAGAGGAGTTGATAATGGAGAGAAGTAAAGAAGTAGGAGAAATAGATGTGAAAATATGGTATAATGAAGAGACAACGATGATGGAAATATGGAGAGCGATAAATAAAATGAAAGATCGGAAAGCGGTTGGATTAGATGGTGTCCCAGGAGAGTTTGTGAAGTAAGCGGATCCAACAATAATTGCAAGACTAAAGGAGATTTATAATCGAATTTTTGAGAAAAAGGAATTTCCCGATCAATGGAAAGAGGTGGTGATATGTCCAATTATAAAGAAGGGAAATGCAAATGAGGTGACTAATTACAGAGGAGTGAGTATAACTTCTGGCCTATATAAGGTGTATACGAACATTCTAGAAGAAAGATTGAGAAGATGGATAGAAGAGAATGAGTATCTTGAAGATACACAGGCTGGTTTTAGAAGTGGAAAGAGTGTTATAGACAATATTTTTATTCTGAATAGTATAATAGAATTAAGACTGATACAGAAAAGAAAAAAGGTAATAGTGTTTTTATGGACTTGAAAGCTGCCTTTGATTCGGTGAATAGGGAAAAACTATGGGTGAAATTAAGGAGGATGGGTATAGAGGGTAAGTTATTAGGAAATATTAAAAGTATGTATAAAGAGATAAAATGTAAAGTTAAAAGTAGAAATAGCGTTACGGAATCCTTTTGGATAACTAAAGGAGTAAAACAAGGATGTGTTTTAAGTCCTCTGCTGTTTATAATTTTTATGAATGATTTGGGAAATTATTTGAAAAAATGTAATGAAGGTGGAATTGTAGTAGGAAGGGGGAAAATTTTTCAATTAATGTATGCAGATGAGGTGGTTTTATTGGCAGAGGATGAAGAAGAAATGGGAAGGATGTTAAAACGGGTAGAGGATTTTTTGAAAAACAATGATTTGGTCTTAAATGTTAATAAATCAAAAATGATGGTGTTTAAAAAGTGTGGGAAAGGTAGTTTAAAAGAAAAATGGAAATGGGGAAATGAAAAGATTGAAATAGTGAAAGAGTATAAATATCTGAGTATGTGGTTTACTCCGAAGAATAGTTATGGGAAACAGAAAGAAGAGGTAAGTGAAAAAGCAAAATTGGCAATGAAACAAGTGTGGTCATTGGTGAAAAGAACAAAGATGAATGAGGTTAAAATAATGATAAAGATGTTCGATGTACTAGTAAAAAGTATAGTTGAATATACAGCAGAAATATAGGGATGGAAAGAAGATGAAAGAATAGAAAGTATACAAAATCAATTTTTTAAATGGATATTTGAACTAAGAAGAAGTACACCAAATTATGTAGTTTTGACTGAATTAGGAAGAGTAAAGTTGAAGGTTAATTTGGTAAGAAATGCTTTAAAATATATCGAAAAGATCGAAGATATGCAAGAGAATAGATTGGTATAGATTTGTTGGGATGAAATTAAAAAAATGACTAGAGGGGGTAAGGGTTATAGATGGATTAATAAAATAAATGAAAATATATCAGAAGAATATAGAAAGATGTGGTGGGAAGATAAAGGAGTAAGAAAAATTTGTTTGCAAGAATTAAATGAAAAAAAATGGAGACAATTGTGGCTAAGGAATTTAAGGAAAGGAGGGATAGAATAAATAACTCTGTAGCATGTAGAATATATAAAAAAATTATGACAAATTGGCAAATAGAAAGATATTTAACTATAGAAAATTATATTGGAGTAAAAATTTTATTTTTAAAGATTAGATGTGGAAATATTTTGGTGGGAAATAAAGTGTATGGTAGGGAGGAAGAAAGAATATGTAGAGGATGTAAAGAAGATGTAGAAACATTGGAACATGTCTTATTTGAATGTAAAATGATAGAGGAAGAGAGAAAAAAACAAGGTTTAGAAAGAAAAGAAAATTGGGAAAAAACTTACCTAGATGGAAATCAAATTAATTGGAAAATAATATATACCTTAAAAGATTTCTGTAAAATAATAGATGATTGAAAAGAAAGGATATTATGTAAAAGAAAATGTAAAGATTTGAAATATTGAAATAGTTAAATATTGAAATAGTATAAAAAATTGTAAAGGTGTTAAGATTTTGTTTAAGACTCCTCTTTCAAATATGTAATTTTATTACAATAAATGGAATAATAATAATAATAAAGTTGTTACGAGTTGTTTGATATATTACATGACATATCTTATCATTGAAAGTTCCATTTGGTACCATTAAAACACGTACTACTAAACATTTCACACCAACATTATTTACGCGTTATATTCATTCATGAGTCATCCTTGCACGTACACGTGCCATTAGACCAATACCTGCTATCACTAGTTACTCTTATATATTCGTTCATGATATATTGTGACGATTTGTTTGATTTATTACATGCCATATCTGGTTATAGGAAGTTTTTAAGGGGGTATCATAATGGTACCATTAAAGCACGTACCATTATAGTACATACTTATTCCGGCTATCTCACGTTCGTACTTGTTCGTGCTCTGTCCCATATTAATGGATTAGTGAAAACAGACTTTGAAAAAGTTAATTCGTTTTCAAGTTATCGTAATAAATACTAAGCTCCCTAGGAATAAAAAATTCTCTTGATTTAGAGACCAAACTGCCCTTTCAATAATCGTCAAACACGTGCATCCTGCACGCGCACCATCTCATTAAAGTTTAGAGCACGCGCAGATCCGAACGCATGTATGTTCTCAACACCTGTTTTCCCGAATGCGAGGATAATTCGTGTCTTCCAGCAATTCAATACATGCACTCTTTCTATTGCAACGCAATGAATTCTGGGATTGTCTACAGACGGACGGACGGACGGACGGACAGCTGGACAAACCGATCACATAAGCACATTTATATATATAGAAAATGTGCTAAAAATCATCCAAATCGGACCAACCAATCACCCACAATCACGTGTTGAACTGTTTGTGCACAAGGAAAACTGAATGTTGATATTTCCACCATGTAAAGCATGCAAATCAAAAAAATTACCATAAATTACCATACTCACATTCACTTTCATGCGGAAAAGCAAATAAAAGGCACACAGAAGACAGAACAATTCCAGGATGGCAAGCTATACTGTTCCGGAAATGGTCAACATGATCTTCTGCTTCGGAGAGGCAAGGAGAAACCTACATGCTGCAGTTAGTTTGTATCGAGACAGATACCCTAACGAACGCCATCCATCTCGTCAAACAATGCGTCACATTATTCAAAGATTCGAGGCTACAGGGAATGTTAATGCAGAACGAGGGCGACCAAGGGCACAAGGCGACGAGGATACAACAACACTAGTTCTGGCTGCAGTTGCTGCAAATCCCCACACAAGCAGCAGAGCAATTGCTGCAGATGTTGGGTGCCATCAGAGAACTGTTCTCAACATTCTACACGCACATCATTTTCACCCATACCATATTCACTGTCACCAGGAGTTACTGCCATTGGATTATGTTGCTAGGGCCGCCTTCTGCAACTGGTTACTTACCTGCCTGGATGACAATCCAAACTTCATTCATGAGGTGTTGTGGACAGATGAAGCCCAGTTCTCCAGGGATAGAGTTATCAACAGGCAGAACCATCATCATTGGGCAGACGAAAACCCACGATGTCTGCGAGAAGCAACTCATCAAGTGAACTGGAGAATCAATGTGTGGTGTGGATTGTACAATGACACTGTGGTTGGACCGTATTTTTACGATGGAACACTGACTGCAGAACGCTACCGGGCTGAAATTCTCAACGTGGTAGTCACAGACTTCATTGACAATTTGCCATTGGGTCGTATCAGCGCACGTGGTTTCAGCATGATGGAGCTCCTCCACTTTACGGGTTGGTCGTTCGCGAGCATCTGAGATGTTTGGACAACAATGGATTGGCCGAGGAGGACCAGTTCGTTGGCCACCCCGCTCCCCTGATTTTACACCACTTGACTTTTTCTTGTGGGGATACCTGAAGGACAAGGTTTATGCTACGCAGCCCGCCTCACTGGAGGACCTGGTTCAACGAATCCAGGAAGCGTGCCGAGGAGTGACACCAGCCATGCTTGCCGATGTTTTGACGTCAGTTAGGTTCCGTGCCCAATTGTGTTATGGTGCCCACGGTCGTCACATCGAGCATTTTGTTAATTAACTTTTTTTTAAAACTGAAGTAACTTGTTTGTGCAGTGTGACTGTTTGTAAGCTACAAACAGTTCACCACGTGATTGTGGGTGATTGGTTGGTCCGATTTGGATGATTTTTTTTGTTTTGTTTGTTTTTTTATGCTGAACAAGTTTGCAATTGGGTTTTTTTCTCTATCCCTTACGGTTTTTGAGATAAATTTTGAATGTGTCCTAATTTGCATATTTGGGATGATGAAAAGTGCACCATGGGATAGGCCACCCACAACTTCCTATTCATTGGATTCATCAAAATTGACATATCTGCTTCGGTTCAAAAAATAAAAGGGGGGTTCAGACTTTTGTATTCACCCTGTATAAAAATTTTAATACAATTTATTTTTTCAGTTTTATTAAAATAATCACATGATCATCATCATAATAGAAATGCGCAAATATCAACAATAGCCTAGTTTCATCTTCATCATTCACCAATCCTAAGATTTAATAATGGACAGAAATGTATCTAAAGGCGTTCAATATACAATTGCAAATTTTACAAAAAAATTGCAAATCTACAGTAAAGTCTAATTTAAGCACTTGTATCCTGGTGTTATACAGTTCATTTTCTTGGTTGTGAAAATCTAGTTTTCGCCATCTTGTGAACTCTTCTTATAAGGTAGCCCAAAACCTACCTACCAATATCAAACGTCAATATTTCTCATATAGCACTATGTGTAAGTGTTTGAAAATTGTGTGATATGTTCTCGGCCTCAAAGCATTTAGTTAAGGTGTTTTTCATGAACATTTTGGACAAAATGTCATCGCACTGGAATATACCAAGCACTATAAATGTGACATCGACTGGTCCCCGTATTCATCTGATCTCAATCCATTGGATATTCTATGGGATGACGAAGTACAAGGTCTACAAGATGAACCCAAACACCTTGGGCGAGATGCGAGCATATATCGAGCTGTGCAATTATGGCCATTGCAAATCATTGAGTTGACGGTAAGCGCATTGAATATGTTTGGCCATTTAAAGAGAAAATACTTTATTTAAATACATTTACACAGCGTCTCCTTCAAAATAGCCCCCTTTCGAAGCCATGGAAGCCTCAAAATAGTCCCCTTATACAATGAGTCCAGCGTTCCTGCCACTTCATTTTTGTTGAAACGAGTCAAGCACATTCTGCGATTCGCACTGGATTTGCTCAATCGTATCGAAACAGCGATTTCTTTCAACTGGATCTTCATTTTCGGAAAGAGGGCAAAGTCTGAAGGAGCCAAATCTGGCGAGTAGGGTGGGTGTGGAAGCGAAATCATGTTGTTTATCGCAAGAAACTCGCGTGTAAGGAGAGCTTAGCGAGAGGGTGCATTGTCGTGGTGGAGCATCCAGTTTCTTTCACGCCACAAATCTGGTCGCCAAACATCCTCTCTCATATTGCTCTCTGGTTGCTGGAATTTGCTCTTTCTCAAATTAAATGTCCATTGATAAAATTGCAGACAACCTCACAGACGTGATCACAATAGCAGTATTTTCTCAGTCCCCAATGTACATGAAACAAAATCCTTTGAAAAGCTGATTTATGAATGTTAGAGCTATGATCTGCTGTATTTGTTGACGAGATGCGCAACCAGTCCCAGAACTTTTTGATCGCACCTCATATGAAGTCATATGTACTTGTCAATAGCTTGTGCCTGCGTGTGCTATTTATAATTAAATTTTAGGAAATCTTTATTTTCTATGAAATTTTTATGAAAAGTGTAAATTAATATCCGACTTGTTTATAGCCATTTAATGACTCACAAAATAAAACAGAAACTACATGACATGCATATTTCTGTTCAGTATATTAAATAGCAAAACAAGTTTCTCCTCAGTTTAGTCTAGGAAATTTATGTCTGCTTAAAAATTAACAAGTCTTCAAGGGGTTATTTTTATGTCAATATTTCCAGTCACATAAGGGAATCTTTTCTTGGTCTTCCCTTCAAAATGAAAAAATAGTGTTTCCAAATGGTATAACGAGGGTTGTCCAGAAAGTAAAGAACGATTGGGTGTATCTCAACAAAAAAGATATCAAAATAAAACTTTATTCTTAAGTAATGGAATGAAATGTGTGGGCAGGAAACTTGTATAGTAAAAGTGCACCTTACTCGACAAAGAAATTGACCCAACCATGAAGGGAGCCAAATTTGCCGAAATATCTAATGTAATCCATAAGGAAGTATGTACGTTAATAAAAAGGCAACAAGAATGATCACCCAATTCAGTAATACCTTGCGTGATCTCCAGATTATGCAGTGCAATAATTACCCTGCCCCGTGGCCGCGATGTCGCAAAACCCACACAAAATGATCATCAACGCGGAGGCAGGATCAGAAATCTACACTTAACATATATATTCCTTTCGCCACGCAGTTCTATTAAGGCACACTACCGCCAAGTGAGGCGACGGGTTGGGGTCAATGGCAGTCGTCGCGACGGGAGAGGAGAGCTCATCTTTGGCTTAATAACCGACATGCATATACGAAGTCTTTCTATTCTATTTCCAACAGTGACTTCTTGCAGCCAAAGTTCCCGTAGACTCATCATGCATTTACAGGCTGCATGATTTAGAACATCGACTATAATCGGCTTCAAAGGCTCCCTACATCTCTCAAACTTCTCCAAAACGGTGATAACGCAGGGAAAGAAGTATTGGAGGCATTTCATCCTTGGATATGGTACAGCAATCCTCAAAACTCCATTTCGTTAGGCCTTATCAAGTGGACAAACTAAAACGGAGTTATTCAAGTCTCTTTATCTGTCGACTGTTATTCATTTACAATTTTCTTATCACTCATATCAATGATCATTTTCAGTGAGGTTATCTTTAAAATTTGAGCAAACGTTGGCTGTATTTTCATCAGATTATGGAATATATTTTTAATATACATAAAGAGATGAGGCGTGATTATTATGTAATATGTCTGAAATGAGGGTGAAATGATTAAGCTTCCAAGAAAATTGTATCCCATTTAGAGACTGCTTCATTGCCTATAAAGATCTTGCTTTAAGGTCCCCTGGACTAGATGAGCAGGGGTTAGCGCCAATTCAACTATGTTTATAAAAATGTGCCTCTTAACATAGAATTCAATGCATTTAGGAAGTTTAAAAGTATCTGATGCATTTGAAATACTAAAAGCCACCTTATAAATGGTATTAGTAGTTAAGAAAGAAAGAGACGGAGATGTTTGAATCACAAAACAGACAGTTACAATTTGCCCTTGTTGAAACTGTATTTTGTGCGCGTTTGAGTTGTTGGCTTCAAAAGCACTAAACCAATTAGTTTCCATTTTTCGGTTTAATGGGGAATATTGAAAATCACACTAGGTTATTGAAAATCACGGATAATAAATGCTTAATGTTTATATTGTTTAAAATGTTTTATAATTTTATTGTCTGCATTTACTCTTATAATATCTGAACTTCATTTCCATAGAAACAGAAATGTTACATTCTAGCCATCCTGAGAAGAACACTCAAAAGTCAATAGATTTAGGATGGCTGGAGCGTGAGCGCATTATTCATAAAATGATTTTTTTTCTTTTAAATCACTTAGCAGCCAATCATTAACATTTATTTCCCTTTATTGGCATTTACGAACATTTTATAAAACAAATTTCCACCATATTGAAATTTCCACTACTTCAGCGTTTCATTTACTTTTTTACAGCAGCTCTCAAAAATCATTTTACAATAAATTTTTGGTAACCCTCGACTCTACGCGTCAGTAAAATTGAATTAATTTGGCATACAGTTCCGCCTATCTCGAAGTAGCAAACATCAGAAAATATCGTTAAATTCCTTTATATAGTATCAAACAAAACAGTTGAGCATTCAACCCAGCTTGTAATTCAAACTTTTGAGACAAATTCTAAAGAAAATATTTGTAAAAATATAACTGCATGACGGTCAATACTGCTGTAAATATCAAATAACAAAAAGGTCCAGGAATAGCCATATGGCAGGGTTTTATTGTATCCAACGCGTTTCGAAGTAACTTCATCAAGATATGAAACAACCACAAAATCATCAGAGCATGATCCAACTATCTATTATTCTGTCTCTTTTGTTGTTTTGGCTTGTTAGTCCACCACTCAGTTTCTTTTCGCCTGTCTGGTGGACATCCTCCATATATTCGGTGGCGTAAGCCTGCCTAATTTGTAGTTTTTCATGCCCTGATGATAAAGTTATTTCGAAACGCGTTGGCTACAATAAAACGCTACCATATTGGTATTCCTGGACCCTTTTGTTATTTGTTGTTTTTTGTATGGACGAATCTAACGACTAATTTATAAAATGAATTTATCTCATTATTATGATAACCGCAACATTTTTTTTTGCCAATATCCCAAATCTGTTGCTTATAAATTTGAATGCAAAAAAAATTCAAAAGCCAAATTTAAGAAATCTTCCTCCATAATCAAAAAAGATAACTCGTGGTTAATTAAAAGGTTAATCCTACAATAATATCGATAATTTTTTTCGCTTAATAAATAAAACCAATAACCTTAAAATTTGACTGTATAAAGCTATAGATTTAAAAATTTAAAAGCACACAGGAACTATGATCGTCTTAATGCATTCATTTACTGTTAGGTGAAAAGGAGAATTGCAGCTGGAAAATGGATTGAAGGACGTGAAGTAAAAGGAGAGGATGAGCTCAGTTCGGCTAGAAAATGCACTCGAAGACTGCCCACTACGTGCTATCTAAATTTAACATCAATACAAAAATCGATTATCGATTAAAGGTTAAGGCGACTCATCCGCAGAATTTAAGATCCCCAGAGAGAGAGTGAGAGAGAGAATGTGTGTGAGTGCTTGTGTGTATGTGAAAGGGATGGGACTTTTTTTTCCCTCTACCCTGCAGTGAAAGGGGCTTCGGATAAATGTTACAATATCCGAGTTGGAGCTTACGTCTCGAACAAGTAAACGACGGAAAAGAATATCGCTCTTTCCATTGTGCGACTCTCTAAACCCCCTTGCGAATTGAATACACTTGCAATGACCGGAAGAGAGAGATTCTAATAACAAATAAATCGGTGAGATTGCACAGTTAACACTAAATAAGCAAAAGAGAAATAAAGAAAACGGGCTGTGGAGGAAAGAAAGAAGGAGAGAATGAAGTATATATTAAAAACATATAAACGTAGGTGCAGTAAAACAGATATCGAGATATGACATGAGAACGAAGCTCGAAGAAAAGACATTGAGAGAGAGAACAGAGACAGACTGCAAAATCATAAAAAATGGAACGAAAATTTAAAACGATAAACGCATAGTATTGTCACGAACGATAAATGAAATATTAAAAAAACAATGTTGCAAGCAAGTATTTTTCATTCAAATCACAAGGGCTATTGAGTCTTGTAGAGTTCAATATTTTAAAAAACAAAACTTTTATCACTGGTCGTAACGAAACCCTACATTCTGTAGTGATAAAGGTGGGAAGAATGTTCAGACAAGAGGGAGGAATGGATGAGCCTATTATAATGATAGCATTTCTCGAAGCAGAGATTTGATACACTAACATTGGCGGTATAGTAACGATATTACAAAGGAAATGCACCGTTTCGTGACATTTTATGTGGAGAATTTCGAACATGTATGCTCGCTAGGGATCGAGTGCGGCGGTAGACCACATAAGGCTGCGCCAAGCAAGAACCTAAAGCTTGGTAGACCACTTTTAGATGGCGATTGGGGCTTTATCACTGTTCCAAATGCGAAACAAAATCTCCCCTCCGTGAATGGAAACGTCACCTGGGAAATTCGATGATAAGAACTTAAAATGTTAGGTCTGCCTTCAGAAGAAACTCTGTATCTTCATATGAAATAAGATTCCACCTGCAGAGCCAAAGAAGAAATATTTAAGAATAAGATGTTTAAAAAAAGTGAAAACTTCTCTATGCTATCATAAATAGTTTTATCTTATTTTGCTTTGCTTATAGAGTGCTTACCCTGTGCCCGTAATACATTAAATATAGAAAACAAATGTTATTCATCAGTCCGTATTCATTAATAGTGTCTATTATGTACGGAGGCATTAAATCAAGCACCTAAACTCTTTCCGAGTTGTTCCCTCTTATTATCGCACAGATAGCAACATACTCAAAAAAAAAAAAAAAGATATTCAGCTTTAGCACCTCCTCCACCTGAAAAGATATATAAGTATACAATATTCAAGTCTATTCCAATGTTTTTATAAAAACTATTCTGCAGTCAAACTTCAGAAAAAGAAGTACTCAAGACCGTAGAGAAGGGAGCTACTTCACTGATCGTGGTCTTCGAACCACTTAAAAACCCACTCCTAGCTCACTCGAACAAAGGAAATTGATTACAGTGGAGTAAAGTAGTACTGAGCACAATTTGCTTGCGTAACTTGTACTTTTTACTCAGATAAGATAATTCACAATAAACAATTGTACTTACAAAAGAAATACATGAACATGTACCTCACAAATTCACACCAAATTCGAATACCGCTATGTTACTCATCTAACGCTACTACGGGTGCTTGCAAAATAAGAAATCACTAAATTTTATTTCTTTCAAAATAAACCGCGAAAACGAAAAAATTTGAGCACACACAGCCATACAAAGACTCCATTGTTAAAGTCATAGTTAAAGCTGTATGTATGTATTAATACGCTTGACGCAACTTCTTTCTTTCACTACTCAGCAACAAGCGCGAATCTACTTCACATGAAAGCAATTGTGCAGACGACAATTGGATGGATTATAAAGTTTCTAAACAAATTTAATTTTTAAAAATAGCCTGGATTATTAAAATTAGCTAATTGCCTGTCAGTAAAAAAAATTGTATAGTAATTAATAACCATTTCCTTAATTTATTATTTCATTTTATTATTTTATTTTATTAATTAATTCGGTAATCTTCGTAAATTTTTCGTGGCTGGCATCAAGTAAAACGAGGGCAAGGCTGTCGAGTGATACGTTGCGTTGATGAGGGGGGTATGTTTCGCGGTGCTTTATAATTTTAAATAAAAATAGTAGTCATGGATGCTTACCTCATCTTATAAATTATTTCTAGACGAATAATTGTACAGCTAAATTAAGGTTTTGTGCTTAATAACAGTGCCCTAACTGCAATTCGTTGGCGACCGCCATTAACGATTTTGCTTCCCCTCTTATCGCCTTGTTTTTTCAACTTTTCATTTCCGAAGCGCTACCGCCACCGCGCTTCCAAGGTATGCTTGCGCGCAAACAAAGAATTCTCTCGAATTCATCTTACATTTTAATGCTTTGTTTCTTTCTTGATTGAACGAATAGAAAGCTAATCTGTTGCGCGTGTTTTTATTTTAGGCTATCCCGATTTCGACCATAAGCTAAATAAATGCTAAAATGCCCTAATTTTTTATAAATGGGTTTTAATCTCTGCAACTAAGTGGGTTAGCGTCTCTAGAAGATGTGGAATGTACTGATCATCAGAAGGGTGATCTTCTTCTGGTACAGAGGGTAGATCATCGCCAAGTGGGCCCCCTCCCAGCGATGATCTGGGCGCTTATTCCAGGTAGGGAATTTTGCGCCATCCCAGTTAAGATAACGACTGCTACAAGATGACAATAGCGCCGGGACCGACAATAGCAGCCGGGACCGAGCGACGGGGGGGACGAGATGGATGTCCAGTGGCTGTCGCCCAACCTGTGCCTGGCCGTGCCTGAAGTTGCTTAACTCCACCGATACGGCGAACCAATCGACGAGACAAACAGGCCACGACCACCCCCTTAGAGGGGTAATACCAAAATGACTCATAGAAATCTTTTGAGTTTTTAATAGAAATACCAAAGCTAATAAGACACCTGAAATTAGCATAGACTGATCTGGAAGAACTCAAATCGAGGGCTTCGTTATAGTCCATCTACCGAGAGAAAAGCTTTGTCTGGGTCGTGAAATTCAAAGTTAGGATCATTTAAATCGTTTTGGTTAGCTAATTTTGAACTTTTCGATCTTAATAGTTTTTCTTTCACTGGGTGGAGTGTAGACGTCTTGACATTTTTAGATGAATTTTTACGTCAGCTCTCACACTAAGAATTATAAAATATTTTCTGGCAATGTGTGTGTCTGTGCCTGCATATGAGAAGAGCTTTTCAAGGCTGAAACATTTAAAGACTATTATGCACCTACCATAGGACACCAATCTCGCTGCTTCTATTGAATCGTTAATCATACTGGAGATTAACGAAACTTTTTATACAGAATACTTCATAATCCCACGTTTCAAGAAAATGACGAATGAAACATGCCTCTCTTATTGCTCGCATAGTACATCGTAAACGGCCCAAAGTCTTAAATGATAAATGATAGATTGTTATTGAGTGAAACAAAGTATTCTTTGATGTTAACCAATATTGTTGAATATTATGCATGATGTAATGTTTACACGTTAGTAATTGAAAAGATGAAATGAATCCAAAATTCTGTTCACCCAAAAGCAATTTAAATAATTTTTTTCTGAAATGCAGCGGCGTTAAGACAATAGTTCTCTTCTGTTGTCTTCCTGACAGTCCAATTGACTCGGAACAAATATTTTTTTATTTGTTTGACGCTCTCATATTTTACGAACGACAACATAAAATACGTCGTCTATCTCGTTGATCCCTTTTCGTTCCTCCAACACGTTACTTTTTCACCGAATTTTCTTCGGAATGTTTCAAAATGCTCCACTATTTCGGATACGTATTTCCTTCCTTGTCAGTCACAACGTGCAACTCTACCGCCTGTAGTTATTCTTTCTTTCCTCTGTCTCCGTTCCTTTCCTTTCGCTAATAGTTTCTGAAAAGTCATCACCTCTAAACAATAGCTGGCAAGGCGCTTTTTGCATCAAGGCCAGAAACGGAGGAGGAGGAGGAAGCGTTGCTGCAGCATCCGAACGATCGATCGACAACGACACGACCTTGAATGCCTTTCCCACCCACGCTTCCCTTAGCTTCACCCTCCTTTTCCGCCCACACCTTGTCTCCTTCGACTCAATGATATGAAAGGGGAGGGAAATATCAGCAAAAGATCCCTTCTCATGAATGTCTAAATTCCAGCTGACAACCGATTCGAATTTACACTCGCTCCAATAAAAGTACTTCGCATGGGCGTCCGAATTTGAAATCCGAGGTATTACTACTAGTCCCGTCGCTCTTGAGCCCTTAAATTTCACAATGTTTTCCTGCTTATATTTTGGGTATGTTTTTCTTTCAATACTTTTCTTTGAAGGGTGTAGATATTTCATTTAGAAACAAACTTAGATTATAAAGTCACTATACATTTTGGTGAAAACTCCGTTTTATTGCAGCAATTGCAGTATGCATCAACCAGATATCATACCAGGATACATTCTTAGTAAATTTCAATGTGTCCCCCTTGCACATCCCGGCACAGCTCCCAGCGTTCCACCGTGGCCCGGAAAACGTTGCGCAACATTGTGGTGTAATGTCCTCCACCGCGGCTGTAATCCGTTGTTTCAGCTGTGCAATGGTGCGTAATCCTGATCTGGTACACCTTGGACTTGTAAAAAACCCCACGCAAAGAAATCCATGGGGGTCAAATCTGAGGACTGGAGCCCACAGTCTTGGCGAGCCCTGACCAATCCATCTGCCTGGGAATGCGTGATTCAGTTAGTCCCGAACGATGTTGACCAAATGGGATAGTACCCCAACCTGTTGGAACACAACGGTATCCTAAATCCTTCATCTCGCAATTGTGGCTCCAGGAATTGCTCCAACATGTCGAGGTACACGGTACCATTGATAGTCCCCTCGGCAAACATGAAGGGCCCATAGACCTTTGACTGTGTAACTCCCATCCACACATTCACTTTGGGTGTGTTTGGGTGTGCAAATAAATGAAATTCGTTAATGATTTCACCAAAATGTATAGTGACTTTATAATTACCCTGTACAAGAACAGGTGGATGCAAAGCACCGAAATGTCCAATTAAATAATCACACAATTTACGATTTACTGAAAATGCAGAAATCTTACATATAAATTGAATTTTCAAATATGAATATTTTCAAAATATTTCAGGATGTCTGCTTCTCTTTGATTTTAACTTCACTTTAAAAAGGACGGCGCTACAGCATGAAAACTTATTTTCTCGCTGTAAGCACTGTTTTTGAAAACGGAAAATATCCTCAATTTCTCCTACCAGAGGCCTACTTCAAAAGTCAGTAATATCTACTTTTATTTTCGATCATTCTATCAATGATATTACTTAAGCTAAAATAAGCTGAACCTCATTTTATAGGCTGACGGCATTGTTTTTCCAAAATAACAGAAGACGTCAAAGAACAATTGTTTCCACCCGAACTGGTCTAGAGACCAATGTTGGGTTGTACAGAATTTTTCAGTGGATCTCTACCAATCAGTTGTTAATTCTTAATGTATACAGGGTGTTTTTGAATTGAGTACAGATTTTTTTGGGAGATGATAGAAGAGGTCCTTAGAAGTATTTTTTGTCATATGAACATGGGGTCCCCGCAGCTCCGTTTACTTACAATACTGCATTGAACAATCAAATGACACCGGGACGCAGTGTGCGTTGGTAGGCCTAGATTATTTTATTTTTAACAATTAACACAAGCAATCTACTGTAATAACTTTTAAAATAATTGTTTGCAAAGAAATTTCAAGGTGCACGTGCTTGTTTGTTGAAAAGTCTTAGGACAAACTTCGTCAAGGAGATTCCATGGTATCCAATCCCTTTGTAAAATACGATTAGTCCATATGTAAATGAACTAATCGCATTCTAGGAAAGCAGTAGGTAAAGATTTGTTTTAAAAAGTTCACTTGATGTACTTTTTACATGGGTAAAGTTAAACAAACAGTATGAATCGTTTTACATGGAATGATTACAAGTCTGCCCCCCCCCCTTTTATTTTTTGAACCGAAGCAGATATGTCAATTTTGATGAATCCAATGAATAGGAAGTTGTGGGTGGCCTATCCCATGGTGCACTTTTCATCATCCCAAATATGCAAATTAGGACACATTCAAAATTTATCTCAAAAACCGTAAGGGATAGAGAAAAAA
>JAHWFO010033536.1:0-11214 GCA_023313115.1 Rhysida immarginata
TTTATTATATTTTATAAACAATTTTTCGATCATGGTTTCAATTTAAATTTCGTTTCGATCGTCTTTCAGTTATGTATTTTCATTTTAGTTACGTATTTTTGATTTATGCTCGTGGAAAATGATTCCTGGTCCTTTTACGTGTCTGTTTGTACAGTTGTACGCACAACAACTTTGAGAATTGGTTTTGAATTAATTAATCTACGGGCCCAAAATTTTCAAAAACAAAGCAGCCAGGCAGCTAATTACTCCACGGCTCACTCCTGCCCAGAACTGTCATGGCCCAATTTGCTTCACTTTTTGCCGCTGTTAAAATAGGATTCGGAGTCTGTCCACAGCCCACTGTTATCTAGTGGGCTGTGGTCTATCTTTAATATACGTCATTGGCAAATCCGGAAGTTTTTTTGCTGTCCTGCTTCTGCGCAGTTAGTCCAGTTTCGGTTTCAAGGGAAAGGTCTATATAAAAGATTCTGGCGCCGTCTCTTGAGTAAACAAACCAACATAAACCAAGATATATGGTTTTTAACCCTTCCCCCCTCACTTTAGGGACATGTAAACCTTACTCTGGACCTACTGAACATACGTTGCGAATATGAGCGCAATCGGATAAGTGGTTCAAAAGTTTTAGAACATTTACAGACGCACCCTGAGCCTGAATTTTTATATATAAAGATATATATAAAGAAGGATGTTTGTTTGTTTGTGGGTTTGTTTGTGAGTTTGTTGGTTTGTTTGTTTGTTTTTTATACAAATCTACAGTTTTATTCCCATCTTGCTAAAATTTTCAATACATGACCTTCAAAGCATGAGGAAGGTCACTGTCTACCCCAGATTTCGAAAAAATAAAAATTATTGATAAAAAAATCGATATTCATGGTTATGGCAGGGCATATTTATGAGAAATATCTCATGACCAACAATGCAGGACAAAGTTTTTACAACAATAAGTAACAACAATGGTATCAACACGCAATTCACAAACACTCTGTACGGACCAACAATATATATCTCATGACCAACAATGCAAGGCAAAGTTTGTGCAATATAGAATTCAATGCATAGAATTCCTGTTATTCAGGCTTTTCTTAGAAAAGAGAATTCTTAGTACTTAACAATTTCTTGAAAATCTTTAAAAATGATCAGTAACTGGAGATAATGAGTTAGCAAACTATTCAGAAAGAGTGAAAGACGATAGAGTAAGCCCTCCTTTATCTCCGTGCTGTATTGAGCAAATTTTTTTTCGGTAAATCAAGTCCCGGTATATCGCCTAGAATGGATTTTTTCAATGAAGAGTTAAATTCCTGTCTTTCGGATTTTTCTTAGAATGGATAGTCCCTTCGCTCTATATTGTAGTGATTGAGTTAATATTTAACCTATTTGGAGGTGTAATTCAGCTTTTTGAGGTTGTTCTGTTTACCTACAAGCGTAATTATCCCGGGCAACGCCGGGTCCTCTGCTAGTCTTTCTATATATATATATATATATATAAAGAAGGATGTTTGTTTGTGGGTTTGTTTTTGGGTTTGTTTGTTTGTTTGTTTGTTTCTTATGCATATCTACAGTTTTATTCCGATCTTGATGAAATTTTGCATACTTGACATTCAAACCATGAGGAAGGTCACTGTTTACTTCAGATTTCGTAAAATAATAATTATCGATAAAAAATCGATATTCATGGTTATGGAAGGGCATATTAATTAGAAATATCTCATGACCAACAATGCAAGGCAAAGTTTGTGCAACAATAGGTATTAACAATGGTGTCAACACGCAATTCACACTACGCTCGGACCAGCTACAGATATCTCATGACCAACAATGCAAGGCAAAGTTTGTGCAACAATAAGCCCATCGTGTTCGCATCAACAATGGTCTCAATGCACAATTCACCAATAACAATGAGCACAAAATTATTCAAAGAATTATAACAATGAACATAAAATGATGATGCAATGATAGAAAGTTCGTTTCCAAGAATTATTAACAATGAACAGGAAATGAATATAACAGACGATATAGATAGGGCAGTCTCTCTCGATGAGGCAAAGGAGATACACGTGTCTTCCTTCAGCTCCCTAACAAGCGTTCAGACGATTGGGAAAAGTGTGTGTGTTTCTTTGTGTGTCTGTGTATGTCTTTGTGTGTTTGGCACGTTTGAGCAGTGCATAACCTATTACAGTTTAATTCCAAAAAATACATCAACTCGAATCATCAAACCAAAAAGCATACGATTTATCTGTGTTGTGCTATTTAATAATCGTTCGAAGAAACCATATTAATTCAGAATATCCTGAACTTAATTAATAATTATAATTATCCTGGGCAACACCGGGTACCTCTGCTAGTCTTCTATATATATAAAGAAGGATGTTTGTTTGTGGGTTTTTTGTTTGTGGTTTGTTTGTTTGTTTGTTTGTATTTTATACAAATCTACAGTTTTATTCCGATCTTGATGGAATTTTGTATACTTGATCTTCAAACCATGAGGAAGGTCACTGTCTACCTCAGATTTCAAAAAAAACAATAATTATTGATAAAAAATCGATATTCATGGTTATAGCAAGGCATATTAATGAGAAAGATCACATGACCAACAATGCAAAGAAAAGTTTTTGCAACAATAGGTATCAACACGCAATGCACCAACACTATGCAGGGATTAACAATATATATCTCATGACAAACAATGTAACGCAAAGTTTGTTCAATATAGATAAGGTTGAATTTGGATCAATGCATAGAATTCCTGTTATTCAGAGTTTTCATAGAAAAGAGAGTTCTTAGTACTTAACAATTTCTTGAAAATCTTTAAAAATGACCAGTAACTGGAAACTGGAGATAATTGAGAGTTATCATAAAATTGAGAAAGAGAGGAGAGAAGACAGCGGAAGCACTCCTTTAGCTCCGTGCTATATGAGCAAATGGTAAGCAGGTAAATAGAAGAATCGGCGACCACTAGACTGCACAAAGCGATGGATGGCCAAGTTTTGCTTCAAGACATCCAGAGTGGGAAATGCAACAACATCAAGTGGAACATCTAAAGTAAGATTACGTGACTAAGAAATTATTTAGGCTAGCAGCGGCATACATGGAAAGGTCCATCCACTGTGAGCATTTAAAATTTTTTTCCGAGTTTTCATTATGAATTTTTACTGTATTAATTCTATGCGTTTTCATGTGTTTATTTTTAAGATATTGCAAAATTTATTCATAAAAACAGTCCGAGGCACGCCAGGGATTATCACCTAGCTTATTTGGTAGCACATTAGATCCAAACATTTCATAAATATACATTTTGACTATATTCTGTGGGAATGTGTATATTTTGGAAATTGAGATGTTGATAATGCGATGATTGAACGTTCGTTTCCAAGAATCATTAAAAATGAACATAAAATGATGATTCAGTGACAGAACATCAATAAAGCAGCATCTATTGATGAGGCAAAGGAGTCGCGCGTGTCTCCCTTGAGATCCCTATCAAACGTCCAGACGACTGGCAAAAATTTATGTGCCTGGAAAGGAAAGAGAAAGAACGAGTATTGGTCAGAGAAACTCTGTAATTAAAACAGAAAAAAGCTATACGGGCATTTGAAACATCTGAGCAAAGGGAGTTTTGAATAGAGCAAGAGCTTCTACGTCAAGAGCATGAAAAATTTGAGTCTAAATTATCTGGTCCCGGTATATCACCCAGAATTCCTGTTTTTCGTGTTTTTCGTAGAATGGATAGTCCCTTTGCTCTGTGTTGTATTGATTGAGTTATTATTTAACCAATTGATTGAGTTATAATTTAAATTTTTGAGATTGTTCTGTTTACCTACACGTTTAATTATCCCGGGCAACGCCGGGTACCTCTTCTAGTCTATCTATATACGGAGGGTTGATTCAGATAAAATGAGACGACTTTGCAGTTCTGTTACGATGGTGTAATACCATGGCGCCACCATCGGTTGTGTTCGATGTGAGAGCCACGTTGTTGGACTATCGCCCAGCACCGTAATGTCCACTGAAGTAGGTTGAGTTTGAAGGACTCCATGGGAAGTTCGTTCCACACCTGCTGACACATTTTCCATAGCCCATCAACGGTTCTTGGTCGGCGACTTCCGAGCCGTCGTTTCAGGAGACCAAAACCACATCGGTGATGCGTCAGGAGATTTTACAGGCACATGAGAGAAGGGAATATCTCGTATGCCCGTCTCCTGTTCCATCTTCCTGTAGTAGGCCACAGATAACTTGGCAGGTTCAGTTGTGTTCAGTCACTCAGTTGTGTGACCGCGCGCTTTATGACCTCGCTCCAGCCCAAGATTGTCATGAATTATTGCCTGTGAAATACCTTTCCTTTGGGCTAGACTTCTCTGTGTGTGGGGATTTTCTTTCAGCACTTCAGACCGGATTACTCGCACCACTTGAGCTGGGCGTGTTGGCCGGGGTTTGTTTCTAGTCTGCTTCTCTGCTCGTTCACGTTCATTAGATGGTCGCAATTTGTTCTTCTTGATTATTCGACCCACAGTAGCTTTGGATACCACAATACCATTTCGTTTGCATAATTCCACAATGCACGAAAGACTGAAGTTAGCGTCGGAAAGGCCAAACATATACCTTCCCAAAAAGCTGTGATTTTGGAAGCCATGTTTCAGTACGAAATGTCCCAAATAACAGCAACAAGTGTATACAAAGCTAATCCCCATGAATAGTGGACGAGTCATGCAAATCACATTCCGTCAAAGTCATACGCGGCGTTTAAAGTCGTCTCATTTTATCTGAATCAACCCTCCGTATATAAAGAAGGATGTTTGTTTGTTTGTGGGTTTTCTTTTTTTATACAAAACTACAGTTTAATTCCGATCTTGATAAAATTCTGCATACTTGACCTTCAAACCATGAGGAAGATCACTGTCTAACTCAGATTTCGAAAAATTAATAATTATTGATAAAAAATCGATATTCGTGGTTATGGCAAGGTATATTAATGAGAAATATCTCATGACCAACAATGCAAGGCAAAGTTTAGGCAACAATAGGTATCAACAATGGTGTGAACACGCAATTCACAAACACTCTGCACGGACCAACAATATATATCCTAAAATTCCTGTTATTCAGGCATTTCTTATATAAGAGAGTTCTTAGTACTTAACAATTTCTTGAAAATCTTTAAAAAATGATCAGTAACTCGAGATAATGGAGACTTAGCAGACTATTGAGAAAGAGTGGAAAGACGACAGAAGAAGCGGTCATTCAGCTCCGTGCTGTTTAGCAAATGGTAAGCATGTCAATAGAAGAATCCGCGACCACTAGACTACATAAAGAGATGAATGGCCAAGTTTTGCTTCAAGACATCGAGAGTGGGAATTGCAACAACATCAAGGGGAACATCTCAAGTAAGATTACGTGACTAAGAAATTATTTAGGCTGGCAGTGGCATACATGGAGAGGTCCATACATTGTGAGCATTAAAAATTTTTTTTTCCGAATTTTCATTATGAATTTTTACTGTATTAATTTTAAGCGTTTTCGTGTGTTAATTTTTATGATATTGCAAAATTTAATCATAAAAACAGTCCAAGCCACGCCCGGGGTTATCACCTAGGTTATTTGGTAACACATCAGATCTAAACATTTCATAAAAATACATTTTGACTATATTCTGTGGGTTATACATTTTGGAAACTGAGATGCTGATAATGCGATGACTGAACGTTTGTTTCCAAGAATTATTGATAATTAGCATAAAGTGAAGGTGCAGTGCCAGAACATTAATAAGGCAACGTCTATTGATTAGGGCCGGCCAGGTGGCCGAGAGGGCTAGGGCATAGGCTTTCTAGCTCTCGAGTCCGCCTGTCGTGGGTTTGAATCCCGCCGTGGGCATGGATGTTTGTGTTTGTCCCGGGCTGCGTACAGATATAACTTGTGTAAAAGGCGCAAAATGACCATAGAAGTCGAGGCCTAAATTTCTCGAGGCGCCGCCCCCCCCTATTGATTAGGCATAACAGTCACGCGTGTCTCCCTAGAATGGTTGGTCCCTTTGGTTGGTCCTCTAATATCTCAATGGTTGTTAATGATTGAGATATTATTTAACCAATTGGGAGTTATAATTTAATTTTTTGAGATTGTTCTCTTTACCTACAAGTGTAATTATCCTGGGCAACGCCGGGTACCTCTGCTAGTTCATAAATAAATAGATAGATTATCGCCCCTTTGCATCATAATCTGAATTGAATATACAGGCTGATAATACAAAAAATAAATTACGATATCACGATAAATACTCGTAAAAATCCATATTTCAAAGTTTAAATATTTTGATCAAAAATATTATCTAATTAAGAACTGCGGTTTGCTTTACTTTTTTAAAAGGAATAATAAATTAAATTAATTACATCATATTTTATACAATTTCAAAAAACGTTCCCGAAATGATAATATTTACTTCCATTTCTGTTATTTTATGCCATAAGTAAAAAATTAACAGGTTTTTTGCGTGCCCTTTTTCAGAACCATTAGAAAACACAAGGCACTATCTATGTAAATTATAAACTAATTTTCTAAAGCAAGTTTATTTTTTCGAAAACTGAAAACTGAAAATGCTCACCTGTTTGATTTTGAGCCATATGCTTATGTTGAAACGGTTTAGCAATAGATTATGATGAAGTAACAGATCCATGCACAAAACGCTTCAACAATTGACGCTCATTTCATTATACAGAAATGCTTAAAATTAAAGGGCTCTCATATGTTGGAATACATAGAGAATTACAACTCTATCCATTTAACTTTTAAAGTACATGTACTTTTATTCTATTTGAACTTCACATTTCTATTAAAAGCGCCCCTTGCCGCAGCAAGCAGAAGCTTCCTTAGCAACCTCTAACGAAACGAAAATCTTATTTAGAAGACAAATGCTTTCCTTTTTATTCTCGAATGCCTTTATGACAATCGAAGATAGCTGGGCATTTCGGTTGCCTGACTTGTTGATCTTACATAAGTTCCCCCCCCCCCCCCCGAGATTTCTCTAATGGAAGTTAAATAGCGTAATTCGATAGGCTGTAACTTCAGACGAAGATGGAAAAATTTCCTCGTTTTTACGGGACACCGATTTTGAGTATAAGTTAGTTAGGTGACTTACGAATAATGCTATTCTCCGTTATAAATGGATCCAATTTTGAAGGAATGATCCGATGCCATGATAATGCTGACTTATCAGAGCTAAAGGAGTTCCTGCTAGAAAAATTTATCAGAAACAAACTCTTTGCCTTATAATTGATAAATTAAGCTTTTGATGATAGTGCTTGTCTGATTTTTGCTTAACAAAGGAGGTGTTACGAAACGGGTCGATCTATTTATTGAATACAGAGCATCCTTTTAGGTAAGAATTTCGATTGCGAGAGTTTCCTTTAGTTCACCAACAATTAATTTTTGAGTACACGTTGCTTGGAAACTTGCGAAAGTTTAGAATCATACAGAGAAGTCAATAAAGGACATGATTCTCATTTGGCTACTGATCCTTAATAAGTTTTATTACTTCCCGAGAATGAGAGTTATTTAATTGTGAAGTCATTTGCCAGGGGTTAACGAAAGAGCTAGATACGTTTAATGTACGTGAAATGGGTTAAGCCTATAATCTTTTATTTAAATATTTTACGTGTTCGTGAAGTTCTTTTTACGAAACGCAACTTAGTGGTACGCTAATACGTGAAATCGTCTTTTAGTATAGTTTTCTCACAGTCGTACAGCGTAAAAAGATACACTTGTTTAAAATTTAATAATAATGTGTAAATAAATTTTAGTAATAAAAATAAATTTAAAAGTAAAAGTTCATTTCCTAAATAGTTTTGGCGGTTAGACCCCTTTTCAAGGGAGACCTTTAACAATGTTCTCAATTTACGGAAGTTAGTATAAGCTAAACGAACATGCTGTAAATACTCCTCTATAATTCATACTCTATTGGGAATTTTTCGTTTGGTTGCCCAGCTTACAGTAAAGAAGATTTAACTGATATTCTAAGAACCTGAGAATATTTTCACTTCGAACGTTTAATTCTAAGAACTTGAGAAGTAATCGTATTCTTTTATTTTATTAGTATTTATGTCATTCCCATCATTAGTGATGGTTATCTACGACTTACGTCGAAACTGCTATCTTCGATTGTCATAATGGCACTTCAAATTTTTATCTTATTATTCTCGCATCGTTTCTTTTCCTAAAGAAGAGTTTCGTTCGCCTAACGGCCTGCCACTTCAATGCATACCTTCGGATTTTACGAGTGATTCGCAGAACCTTTCAACTCGTCCTTCCAAGAAGGTTGGCGTTCTTGATTAACAATCTGCATATCTGATATTATTTAATTTGTCTGTAGAGATTAAACTTTAGCGTAACTTTCATGTCTCTCGATGGAATTTTACTTCAAGGATTAAAGTTAAAAAGTAGGTTTTATCTTATCTTATGAAATGATCTTATTTGAAACTCTGATGAAATAAATATTCCTGATTATTATTTATTGTGTTGTATTTTGTTTTGAATATTCAAATTAAACCTTGTTTATTTTTTAAAATTCAGGGTGTATCAATCACTGCTCTGCTAAAGATCACAAAATTAAACATGACAGCAAGACACATGCGCTTGTGCCTTTCCAACAATAGAAGCAAAGCACCAGAGTCTCTGTCCCTGTGCATCATGTGCGTCCACTTTCTTCCATGCTCATAATATTGCGAATTCAAATTGTTAAACTCGTAACGAGAAAGCAGTGAGGCACATTGTAAATAAAAGAGACACAGTTTCGTGAGATATCGATGTGATATTAGACATGGGCAAATTACTGAAGCTTTATAGAAAACACAGGAAGCAGGAAACAGTCAGTGCAGGGTCCGATTGGAACTTTTTTTGCGGGCTCCTATTTCCAGAGTCCTATTTCCACTCTGGACGGCCAAGTCATTTTAAACTTCTACGATGTTCGTTCAAATTACTAGACTTTATAACCGATCAACTTCGCTTAGCTCAACTGCCAAGCAAGGAAAAAAGCATTTAAAATAGACTGTACAGCTGTGCCAGTAAATGATAATTCTTTGTGGTTAAGTGGAGTTTGTGTCTCCTGATTTTTCAAAATGTATGTAACCACAGTCCCATAGGTTTATTTCTAAATATTTATGAATTTAGATGCTAAACTTACGAGGAACAGGATCTTATTGTCCCTCAAATAATGTTAATTATCTCCATTTGTGAAGCAGTGTGTCACGTAAAAAATGGAGTCGCGCAGTGGAAATGACTAAACCACGTGACCAGAGTAAATTAACATATCTTTGTGCATGGAGTAAATGAATTTATTTAAACATTAATGAGATTGGTACAAAAAAGGTTATCCATGGTGACACCCTTCCCCAGGAAACAACAAAATAAATAATAAATAAACTTCCTACTCCGGGAAGAGTGCCGACCTTACTGGATAAAGGGGTGAACTCCTACTAACACGTAGGAAATTCACCCAAATGCGGTAATAAACAGAAAAGATACAAAGTATCGAATTTGATAGCAAATGTATCAGAGCGAACAGCTCAATTAATTCGCACGCGGTTAAACAATAGTTAAAAGTACTTTAACCGCGTACTAATACAAAATTAAAGAATATTGTCCAAACAATAATTCAGAACTGGAAGCGAGGGCTACTGCTTCACGAATCCTTATGGCCACGTTGCTTGCTTTGAAATGGGATAATAAAGCCTTTCCCCTAACTCTCTTCAACCTCTGGACAAGCTTGAGACCTTTTTGGCATTTGACGGCGACGCTCTCACACGTCACGGATACACATCCGTACGTAACTGTAAGATAGAAAAAAAAAACAAACAAGAAGCGTTAATATTACAGATGTAATTGCCTGACGCGCCACAGGAAAAGAATTTACGCGCTGCTACTATCATGGAATAAACTTACGCGGTCGGTAATTCTAATTCTTTTTTTTTTTTTCGCTTAGAATACGCAGCATGGAGAGAGAGAGAGAGAGAGAGAGAGAGTTATGAGTAAGCCTTTGTTTGCTTACCTAGTGTACGAATAGGTGCTGCCGAGCTGGTCTTGAAGTAGTCCTAAAAACGACCATGGCGCTATACAAATGACCGCTTCGTCTTCAGCTCCATTGTCCGTCTCCTTCTCGTTCCATATTCTTGAAATACTGCTGGGAACGTTGAATACTAGGACCAACACCCTTGAAATGTTAATTTCGCTGACTTCTTTGAACAGCACGTCGTGCCTGGCTCTGCTGGCTCGGAAGGGCTTCCGTACCGCTCTCGTCGACGTGGCTTCTTCGCCGGCGAACTCGGGCTCCTTCTTAGGCCCGCTGTCAAATCCTTCGGGATAAAAATCACTGTCAACAGATAACATGCAATAAGTCTTATCCTCCCTTTTCCGAATTCGTTCCGCTCGGTCGCACTGCACGCTGTTGCACAATTTTCGTCGGCTCACGTCTGCCCTCGCCAGACTGGCCGTGCTTGCAACGTTTCCTCTCTTCCTAAAGTCCGGAGCTCCTCTTTTTCGACCTTCACGTCTCGAGGCTCCGCTCTCTCTCCTCAAGTTCTCCTCCTCCCCAAAACCAATTCGAACGCCGCGCTCATTTTTGCGACGCTTCCGCTTTCGGCTCGCGCTTGCTTCCGCCTGCGCGAGCGTAGGACGCTCCGTGGTTTGATCTTTGCGGGTGCTGTCGAGAGATGGCAGCACTCGCAAACCGACATTGCTCCCCAGACGATTTGATTGGCTGGGGACATCGGGAAGCTCAACTGTCACATTACTATGTGACATACTCACCCCACCCTGCTTAGCTGCTTGACCGCTATGCTTATCGCCTCGTGGAGTTTTTGAAAAATACCTCGAGGTCGCATCAGCTATAACATTACTGGCCGATTTTATATATTTGAGTGTGACCTCGAACTCCATTAAATACTGGACTACATTAGCCTGCAGCCGTGTCAGTCTAGGTTGCGTGAGTAACCTTGTTACGGACTGATTGTCGGAATAAATGACTGACGGTACCTGCTGCAGGTAATGCCTCCAGTGTCTGGCAACATGGGCCACGGCCAGTAACTCCTTGGCATAGGTGGACTGACTACGTTCCTCTGGTCGAAACCTCCTTGACTCGAAAGCCAGGGGCATCAATTTACCACCGTGTTGCTGTAAGGCAACTGCCCCGATGGCCTCATCGGAGGCATCACACATGATGTGAATAGGCCGCTTGTC
>JAHWFO010033539.1:0-11036 GCA_023313115.1 Rhysida immarginata
AAAATGATTATTGTGGATTTGTGGTTTCCTATCGTCGTTAGTTTGATCGTTGTGTCCACAGTTTCTTGGCTGATTTCTTTTATATAAGTAACATATTTCAATTTGGTGTGAGTCTGTGAGGTACATGTTCGTGTAGTTCCCTTGTGAATTTAACCCTATAGAAAATGTTTAGGATTGCTCAGCAAGAGCTATTTAGGCAAAAGGACAGCAATTTAAATCAATTGAAGAACTGAGGGAGCAAATCATAAAAACCTGGGAAAATATCGATCTAAAACTCTGTATTTACAATCCCTTGTAAAATTCAATGCCAAATTGTTTATGGAAAATGGTGGATTTAATGAATCATTTTTGGCTAGGCTTATTTTTTATTTAATTTTTCTGTTTTAACCGTTATACTAGGTAAGAATAAAATGAAAGTAACCAATCCTGAATGAATTAAACATGCTGAACACGAATATCACATCGAAAAAAAGTTGATTGACACTCGTTGGGGAGACATTAACGTATTGTCCGTTATACAGGGTGAGTCAAAAGTCGTTGGACACCTTCATAATGCGAAACCTGAAGGGAAAAGGTGAAAATTTATGATGGCAACTGATGATGGGCCATGATCGACATACACCCAACAGGATGCGGCCCATCACCCAACGACTTACAGAAGGTCGCCTGACTCAGTTGCCATCATAACTTTTCACTTTTTCCCTTCAGGTTTTGCATTCTGAAGGTCTCCAACGACTTTTGACTCGCCCTGTATAGGTGCTATTGGAGAAGATTTACTACAGCAAATATGGCTGGTAGATCTGTGTTGACCTGAAGGTAGTGTCTCTCTTGAGGTTTGTAGCAGGGATATACGAAGTACTGCTGTTTCTTTGTCATGGAATGCAGAGCAATCGGTTTGCATTACACCAAGAAAGACTGGCCTCCGAGAGCATCTTTAAACCTGGAGAAACGAATGTAGAGTAACCCGGGGGAAGGTGGATAAGTTCAAGCCAAATTGACAATTAAAAAAAAATTGTTAGTGAAAAAAAATTAATTTTATTTTAAAAAATATGATTGACCAAGAGCAACATTTTTAAAAATTTTCAAAATGAAAGATCAATATTAAGTTTGATGGAACATGAAGTTATCAATGCATTCATCAATCCACCTTACCCCTGGACACCGAGGGAAGGTGGATAAATGTCTATAATGTTGCTAATGGGAGGCTATGCCTTCATTCAATAGCCTTTACTTAACACCTCCACCAACCAAAAAACTACATTTTTACAATCGTTATTCAAATTTGTAGATCAGAATGACTTTTATCGTGCCTTAGCTGGTAGGGATTATACTCACCAAACTGAATGCTACTGCTTGCAGAAAATTTCTTTCCTTCCCGTTGATCGCGGCCGAAATCGATGGAAATGGTCGAAAATCGATTTAAACAATTTTTTCGCGGTAACAGTTTAACATTATTCACTTTCCCCCGTTATCCACCTTCCCCAGGTTCCTCTACAGCACCCACCATTGGCAGAACCACACAAAATCATCATTCCTCCTTTACACATCAAGCCTGTAAAAGCCATGGATAAAAATGGACTAGCATTCAAGTACCAGCATTTTCTAAGAAACCGTAAACATTACTAAGAAGCCGTAGCTAATTCAGCTTTTTCTTAGTCATATTCGTGTTCAGCACATTGAATTGATCAAGCAATGCCTATTTTCATCTCGGAAGCATGAATTTTTTGAAATTTTGTTGTCCAGTCTTATTATTTATTCAATGCATATATATTGTAATCACGACGCCCAGTAGGCTGAATCGATATTCTAGGGAGACAAAATTATTACGTCACTCTGTGCGCAAATATAGTGGATTTTCAGTTTCGTGCACACTTTTTGCCAAATTTTCCTGTTTACCACAGAAAACCACCAAAATGTTAATTTAAATAAAACAATCAGTCAGAATTTTAAAAATTGTTTGGGCTGTACTAATCTTTAATTTAGATGCAATAAAAAATGATTTTTTTTTTCATGTATGCTAGTGTAGTTATCGAATTTAAATTGTAATATCTCAGAGAATGCAGGATTATGCGCTTTGAAAATTTAATGTTTCCCCCCAAATTTTGGGCTATTAATCCTGAAATATTGAAGTTAATAATTTCTAATACAATTTTTTGCGGGATTGTGGAAGGAAGCATATATAAAATTCTGAGGAACCAATAAACCTGATTGATAATACAATGAATATGAACCATTTTTTAAAGTTGGAATCCAATTTTGCACTTAACATGACCCTCTTAAACGAAACAAAAAAAAGTCCAAATGAAACGATAGATCTTAATACACAAGTAATCAAGCCGAATACGTGTACTTTTTTTCTGCCGAAATAGTCACTTATTAACTTAATGCTAAAAATAAATGCAATATATTGTATCTGTATGTATCTAATGGCCTCTATTAAGTTCGAATTTGCCATTATCAAGCTTTCAAAAAACATATTACTTGTAAACTTCAAATTTTGAAATTTTTTTTTTTTTTTTTTTTACTTTTGTCCCCTTAGAATAATGATTCAGGTCATTGTGCGACGTTGTAATTAAATTTTTATGTTTTGTTTCATCAACATCTTTTTTGTTTTTTAACAATAATACAGATAGCTTTATAATTTTTGGTCGTATCTTAATTCGATCCCTGTAGTATTTAAGAATTACATAATTAAGTTTCTTCTTTTGTGGAGGTTCAAATTTATAGCGTTTCTTTTTTTTTTTCCCCCCCAAGAATTCTAAAGACGCCCCTTTCCTGTTTAAGTTACTCGTATGAAGCAAATCTTATTCGAAGTCCATAATACAAGATGTATTAACCTTGTTTTGATTTGATAATCTTGTTTTGATAATTCAATTCGTTAATTGATTCGTCAGTTTTTACCTTTACCTGCGTAATAAATAATTCTTTGAAACCATACACGTCCTTCTTACTATCTCAACAAAAAACCATGACTCGTCTCTTGGTTTTAAAAATCAACATTTAAAATAGGAATAAATATTGATGTTTCTTTGCCTTTCTTTTCAACTAAGAACAAAACCATCGCATTGCGTCTAAATTTAAGACAGCCAAGCCATTGTATGTAGTTTCCTATTGTGCAAGCATCATCCTGAAGCGTGCGTTTGACAAATTGTTCTTTTAATAAATCGAGAAAGAAACAGGGATGAGATTAGATGTAGCTGTTTACTCCAGCTTCGATACTTTTTTATTTAATCGAGAGATGAAGAATAAGAACTATTGATTGTTCCATCCATCGCAAATTCGAACGAAATCACTGAATGGAATCGATAAGGAAGCGACGTTTTCTTTATTTGTGCTTTCTTTTTACCCTTTCCTTCATGCTAGGATAAAATTTTGTCGAGCAGTTTTATTTAAATAACTCCGAAAAGTTGACTGAGTAAAATGATCGTTGCTGGCGGAAGACACTGTGTGACACAACAGATTGGAATGCATAAATGTGAGATTAAAGAAAAATCAGCGGTTGTGATCTAAACCTGAAGTTGACAGCACAAGGAAAAGAAAGCGGAAAAGACGTTGATGAAAGAATATGAACGGGAAAAGTTCTTTATTTAAAAATAAAATTCTATGGAATACCTTAGAAATCTCACGTTAAGCAACCTTCAATATTGGTTCGGGCGACAAATCATATTTCCAACCATTACCCCTCTTGAATTTATAATCTTGAGCGTTGTTGTCTCTCTCGATGAGAAAGTCAGATTTGAATGTAGAGGCATCAAATAGCCAAATCCAAAACAACCTGAATGCTAGTTCTTATATTGAAACCTATGCCTTTGAAGCAATCTCAAAACCCTTAAAAAAGACGTCTAAATATATACAGGGTGTCCTAAAAAGAATTGACGGTTTTTAAAGTGGAATAACAGCTAAACGGCGATAGTTATTAAAGTTATTCTTGCAGGAGATTAATGTGTGAGATCAATAATTTATTTTGTTTTCCTTGTACTTTGCTCTTCCTTTGCTGATTGATCTTTACCTATAGCGGACGTCCAACGATGCCCGTCAACTCATCCGCAACACTAAATTTCTCGTACAACTGTTTTATTGCGTTCGGTATGAGTTGGCGGAATCATTGTGGATGTCCCCGGTCAGTTAGAAAAAGATCAGTATTAAAACAAATTCCTTATCTCGTACTCTAATCTCCTGCAAGAATAACTTCAATAATTGTCGTTGCTTGCTATTCCATTTTAAAAACCGTCAGTCCTTTTTAGGAGATCCTATAAAATGTCGGTAAAACTTCCTAAAAGGTTCGTTCGAAATTATTCAAATCACCCTGTTAACCATTCTGCTGAGTTATCACTGCACAAAACTGAAACTTAGAATATTATTTCGCTATATGTAAACTTCATCTGTAATGCATGTGATTCGTATATTTACACGGAACGTATCATCGTTTCGAAGTGGGGTCTTCTTATTAAATTGGTAAGTCAGTGTACAGTAATAAGCTAATAAGATATTTCCAGTTATCCTGAATTTAAGCCAAAATAAACGATCAAAACGTCGTTATAACTTTATTATTAAGCTAATAACGCCATTCTAAACGTTTGACTTCACAGGCAGCACCTAAACTATCAATAAATCTTTACCGAATTAAAAAAAGTTATATGGTTTTACTTTAATTTCAATCAAATTTCAATTTCTTCGGCATATAACGTCTTGCAGTGCTCGAGCAAATGCAACCAAGAATCCATATGCAATCGTTCGCCCACAAGTAGTCCGACTGCATCCTTTACAACGACGGTCATTCCATCGACTATTCCTTTAAAACTGTTTTGTCTACTACAAAGTGCAGGTAAGAAGTTGTTTTTTTTAAAATAAAATCAGAACACTCTTTAATTGACATTCAACTCGACTGCAATTGTTATGGTGACTATAACAATTGTCAGAACAACATCGATACTGGTTTGTGTGATTAGTTCAGGTTGGTACAATTTCATTGAGCCGTAGTTTAAATGATATTACAAAGTCAATATTCAACTCCCTGGAAGGGCTCAGAAACGAAAGCCAAGGTATCCCATTTGCCATTTATTGCTAAACCCGGTAACTTCAGTAGTAATTGTGATGGCGTGATCAAATGAAACGTAGACTGAGATTATAAAATCAACGATAAGAAAATTGTTAATTCCGTCTATTAAAGTGTGGCGACGGGGGTGCGCGTAATTCAACGCAAACATAAATAATCAGAGCGTGAAAACGGCGTTCACGATAAGTGGACTGATTGATCACTTGACTGGTTGATTGATGGATTTTTTTGAGAGTAATGAAATTATCATCGTCGTTGCAACGCTAGTGAAATTGCGTTTGATTACAAAAACAAAACATATGGAATGGTGAAGAAGTGTTTCTTCTGCAAGATAACATCTGTCCGTATGCTTATTGTGTTTAATTAATAATAGATTTGGTATAAAAATGGCAATTTAAATAACCCAAAAGTACTGTAAATACGTAATAGACGTTTAATAACGCTTTTCCACATTAAATTCAATTCATTTTATCGATGTACATATCAAGAATTATGCTGTCATCGTGTTTGCTGTACGCTGAGCTTTGCTGTATTTGTGTTCTAATCCAGCTCGTAGAATTTTTTCTTTCGTTTTTCATCTTATATTTTACCTTATGTTAGAGCATTATCTCTAGTGTTTATTTATTAAGTTGTTCTCAATATTGTTATACTCCTAACGAAGTCCACTGATTACGTGCGCAATTGTTCAGGCAATTTAATTTTATCGCTTAAAATTTACTCTACGTTTACCGGCACACACTAGTTTTCACCGTATTTTGTAATTTTTTTTTGTATAACGTATTCTGTATTTAAGTTTTATACAGGGTATAAATTAAATGCCGGGCGCTACTTGGAGGATCGTTTCCTAAAGACAAAAACACGAAACATTGTTTTTGGAAGTTTTTTAATAGTTTGCATACGTGTCAAAAAAATGACTTTGAAATGTGATGAGGTCTAGTTTTGTTCGCAATATCGGCTAATAAGTTCGCTTCTATGCCAGCTATCTCCACGAAAATTGGAGCGCATACCCCGTTAATCGTTCCAATTTATGTCCATTAGTTTAAATGAGGCACGCGACGTCTAAACAAAATTCCGACACTTAGTTCCAAGTTGCTTCGGGAAACTACCAGTTTCTATTTGAAAACAAACTAAGTAAAAAAAAAAAAACTCTCTGATGAAATCAACTACGATAATCAAAAGCGTATTTTATTAAATCTCAATAAAGTTTGCTACATCAAGAATGCGTCCATAATTGTATTGCAATAGCCTGGAGCTCGGTTTCATTATTTATTATTTCAAAAAAAGTCTCTTTAATTTCATAAAGTTCAATTGAGTTCAATTTCAAAAAGTCTTTCTTCGTTACTACTTCTATTCCAGTCCAATAAACTATTTATATTCACAATGTGCCTTATTCGCAAACAAAAAGGAAGACTCTATTCTTGGAAATAAATATTTCAGTTACTGCAAGTAAATATCTAAGCACTACCTATTATGATATTAAATCTTTTAATCTTTTCTATTTTTATATTTCTGACCACCTAGTCTTTGTTATTATTATTTCCTTTTTTTTTCTTTTTCTTTTTCTTTTCAACATTTCTTTCTTATCAAGCGTAATAACCAAATGAGTGTGCTTTCTTAAGTCTCGTTATTTACAATATCATCTTACGATCAAGAACAATTAACTATACAGGGTGTTTTTGAATTGAGTACAGATTTTTTGGGAGATGATAGAAGAGGTCCTTAGAAGTATTTTTTGTCATATGAACATGGGGTCCCCGCAGCTCCGTTTACTTACAATACTGCATTGAACAATCAAATGACACCAGGACGCAGTGTGCGTTGGTAGGCCTAGATTATTTTATTTTTATGTTCATATGACAAAAAATACTTCTAAGGACCTCTTCTATCATCTCCCAAAAAATCTGTACTCAATTCAAAAACACCCTGTATATGATTTTTTTTGTAATCATATATCTATTATCAGTTCACTTTTCTTATATCAGTTCTCTTTTGCTTCTACTTTGTATCAAGTTAAATTCACTCTAGATTTACTTTTCTGTCTCCACAGTTTTTTTTGTTTGTTTTCTTCCTTTATTTATTCTTTCTTTAAAGTTCCCAAGAGGCCAAAGTTAGAATTTTCTACGTAAATGAAGTTACAGTAAAGTTTTTCTACGGATGCGTTAAACTGTAACTACTATTGGATGCGATAGTTTATCCTAATTTTCGTTCCTTCTCGTTTCTCGTACACGAGATATAACTTTTTTTAAATCAAACATATTTAACATTGCTTAATTTAATTATACTTGTTTTTGCTCTAACGTAAGTTTTGTGATCATTTAACTTCTTTGCACAATTTTACGATATCCAGTTTTAATCTTCTTTCCTCTAACTTATGAGTCTGTTGCTCTCATTTATCTTAGTCGAACGTAAGAAAAATCAAAAGCACTTAACTTATAGTTCCAGACGTTTTCGAGAATTTTAACCATGGATTCCAACTTCCATTACAACGCAGTCAAAACGAATCAGCTAACGGGAGAGGGAATTTCTCACAGGTAAATTAGGAAAGAGAGGGGATTGTTAGTATAGGAAGGGCCCCGCTCGTTATCTGGAGTCTTCGTGGCGCTCGCTGTTCTCCAATGGGCGTGGATCTTGTCGTCTGCTTCGGGTACGCTTCGCTAATGGCCGTCCGAACTACCTACGTTGAGGACAATTTTCTTCATCTTATCGTTTCCGTATCATCGTACAGTGGATTCGCAACCCTTCCTGATCTATTGGCTGGCAGAACACCGAAGATTAATTTATCTGGACAACGATTACTAAAACTAAATCGTGCGAGTAGCTCTGAGCATAATTATAAAGAATCCAAGTATGCAATCGGGCAAAACAATCGCAGTCATATTTCTGGACGGTCATCAAATCTTCGCAACTGAAAATTATAAAAAGCATACAAATAAATCCGGTCATGCATTCGCATAAATAAATTGAATCCCGGAATCTTCGTGGCTTCTCCATTTCGGATTCGCGTTCGATTTATTATGACGGCATCCGAGAGGCTCCAAAACTTGTCCTCTTGCCTTGCCTTGCCTTCCTTCGGAATTCTCCCGTTCGTTTTTTTTCTTCTTCTTCAGAAAAATTGTTTTTTCAATTATTTTCGCATTTTCGTAGTTGAGCACAAGAAAGTAGTTGAGTGATAGAAAAAATTCACGCCTTTTATTTCCTGTTGTGCTACCGGCTCGTACAACAAAGGTTGCAGATATCAAGCATCATACACGCGAAAATATTCAGGAGAAGAGAAGAAATAAATGGTTTTAAAACATAATTACTACCTTTTAACCAAAATATTATATTTTGTGGAAACAAATGACGGAAAAAAAAAATTAATCATCAAATTTCCCATACATGACAGTGGTAACCGTATGCACTAATAAATTTTCCGTTGGAATTCTTTTGCCATGCTCTGCATATCCTGTATGCAAAGTTTCATCATTATCCGTGCAATAACGCGGTCTGCAGCCCGCGTAAAAGTGGGGAACTTTAATTATAACCACCCGGGGATTTAGTTCATATCCGGTAGTGCTGTTGTGAAACCACATCAATATAATTATTTCATATCAAATGTGAAACTTCCATAGGCGTGTTTTGAACAAGGAGAATCGACGTATAGGTTGATTTAAATGCCAAATCTATCCGCCAGATGGCATCCCCTACGGTTTATGAATTTTGTTCTAGTTTATTTACAAAGGTTTAGTGAAGATGAAAGTTAAAGACTTGAAAGAAAAGCTTCAGTTAATAGGAGCGAAAACTGACGGAAATAAACAAGTATTGACTAACAGTAAGCAAATTTTATAATGAATTACGATTTACGAAAGTGACGATGCTAAATATTGGGCCAGGCTACGACATTTCATTTAACCTCACAGAATTTTTCGATCTGTAGGAAATCCATGAAACTTGAGATTTTTGTTTTTAACATTGTTGTTCGAACATTGTGGAACTGAACAATTTACATGCATGTTCTTATATAGTATTCTTAACATTGCCGAGATTTTCTCCTCATTTCGACCATAGCGTCATAGCCTCAGATTCATAAAGCGTAGGCGCTGCCATCTATATTTAAACCTATTAGTTGACAACATCGGTCCTTTGAACGATTAAAAGTACTGTACTGTATAGTCAAATCTCAAGATCTAGAGCCCTGGGTGGAATGATTTCCAGACACGACTTAATATTATGTGTTCCCTCCAGGAATTATCACTCTTACTCGCCTTTACTCATTATTAACGGTAACTATTCAAAATTTTGCTACGCGGTTTACTATCGGCCTCCTTATGAGCTCAAAACTACCAGGCGTTGCTCTGCTTTGTTAGAGTCCAAGAAAGGAATTCGCGCCAGTGCACAGACCAGAGGATTAAAAGACCATGGCAATACTAATAAATTTAGGGCTTGTGGTCTCTGGAATTAACTTCGTGGAATCCTTTCTATTTAAAAGGAGCTTATGCCTACGGTGTAAGTTATTGACAATTTTATCGGAAAAGCCATTCAACCTTGCTATAGATTTAATGGTACTCAATTCAGTTTGGTACCTTTGGTCGGATAAAGGAACATTAAGAAGACGGATGGATCATAGCGTGGAAAGCAGCGTGTTTATGTCTAGGACAATAAACTGAATCGTTCATAATATAGCGATGATTGTTGTTGGGTTTTCGATAAATGTCTAACTCTAACCTATCATTAACCCTAATAGTGCTTAAATCTAGAAAAGAAAGGCGTCCATCGCTCTCAACTTCATGTGTGAATTTGATTGTAGGAAACTTATTTAATTCGCTAAGAAAAGAGCTAATATCGCATTGATTCGTGTCAAAAATAGCGAAAATATCATCCACGTATCTTTACCATATACACTACCCTATCAAAAGTCATAGGACAACCCTGATTTGCATGAAATTAGACATTCCTTTGCAATTTCACTGTTGGCATTCTTCCCAGCACTACATAACAGAGAGTATGCTATTATGAGATGATGCTTGCGTGAATGCTGTAAGTATATCTCAAAGAAAAGAGCTTCACCCTTCCAAAGAGGTACAATTGTTGGGTGCCATCTCGTAGGCAAAACTGTTAGAGCGACGACATAGGACTCTGGATCAATGGCGAATGGTTGAATGGAGTGATGAGTCCCGCTACACCATCTGGCAATCGGATGGACGGGTTTGGGTATGGAGAACGTTATCTGCCAAGCTGTGTTGCGCCCACGGTGAAATTCGACGGAGGGTCGGTGATTGTGTTGGGGTGCTTTTCATGGTATGGGTTGGGTGCAATCGTTTCTGTGGACGGACATCTAAACGCAGAGCGTTACCATGACATTCTGGACAACGCAGCACTCCCATCTCTCTGGCAGCACTTTGGCAATGGCCCTTTTCTGTTTCAGCACGATAACCCACCTAGCCATAAAGCAAGGACTGTAGGTACATGGTTTGATGAAAAGGGGGTTCGAGAACTTGACTGGCCAGCCCAGAGCCCCGATCCGGACCCTATCGAACATCCGTGGGACGTGTTGGAACGTCGATTGCGCGCTTGTGCGGAACGCCGAAATCCGTGACCGAACTGTCCAAGACACACATGGTAGAATGGCGAAAATTACTTGTCGAAACGTATCAAAAACTTGTGGACAGTATGCCCCAGAGGGACAAGCTGTGATAGCAGCAAAAGGTGGACCAATAAGATATTAAAATATTGTATATTTTTGAGTATTTCTATTAAAGTGATGGTGTCCGGGGGAAATAAGAGAGGGTTATAGCTAATTGATTCTCGAATTCACTCATACAGATATTAGCAATGAATTCTCCCATAGCTGTTCTCGAGGTCAACTTTAAAAATTTGGAAATGAATTGAAAGAAATTTTCATACATGCATACCTCAGTTAAACGTATACAGGGTGAATACAAAAGTCTGAACCCCCCTTTTATTTTTTGAACCGAAGCAGATATGTCAATTTTGATGAATC
>JAHWFO010033556.1:0-10920 GCA_023313115.1 Rhysida immarginata
TTGATGTTTCTGGCCCGTGCTCTTCCTTTTATTCGCCCTTGGAGGATTCTGAGCCGATTCTGCGCAGTGAATCCTCCAATTGCCTTTCTTCTTCTGCTTTGCTCTTTCCTCCGCAAATCCATTCCAGTCAGGGGTGACAGCTTCTCTCCTTCCTCGCTTTCTCCTTGTTAAGTCCTCGGAATCGCAATTTTTAGCGAATCTGCCCTTCTGAGGATTTGATACTACGAGGTTTAGGCCAAATTGTTCCAGTAGGGACAGAGTTGTGGAGGCGGCAGTAACTCGGTCTATAGAATTATGGGAACATTTGACATTCGATCAGAAATGATGAGAAAGATCAAAAACTATTTTACATTTTCTAAATATTACATCCGAGAAAATCAATTTTTTGATTAAAAAACTTGGAGGGTGCTAAAAAGTGTAGATAGTAAAAATAGAAGACCCCAGGGCTTTCCGCAGCATTCTTATACTCTCTTCGGGAAGATTAATTTCTTATTTCGTGGAAGTAAAATTTAGCATATTATTATTGCGTGCAGTGATAATTTGAAATTACTATAATAAACTGATACTCCAAATGATTTCTGCACTGTTCAGGACAAATAAAATTATTAGTTACATAGGCTAGAGACATTAACGGCATAGAGTCAATAACAAATAAGACAGTCATTACATAATGCTAACACTAAATGAACAAAAACCAACTTATGCATTTAGTACAAGATATTGTAACGTTTGAAGATTATTACTTTTTATTTTCAATTAAACATAGCACCAAATGTAATGGTGTAGTATAGTGGATTTTAGTTTTTTAAATGTTTAAAGTTAAGTTTTTACTTTTCTTTAAAATTGACTAGATAGAAATTACTTCAAACTACTAGTTTATCAAAAATAATCACAACATTTGTGAATAAAATTAAATATTAAAGTTAAAAGATTGGCAATTATGCAATATATTTGACTTTAAGTTTTAAACATCATTTAAAACTAGCATGGCGTTGTGTTAAATTTCTAGAGGAAAGAATTTAAAGGAATTGAATTCTAGAGAGTTGTATGCTCAAAATGTTAAATTGCAGATAAGAAAATAAGACCAACAAGTTATACAAATCTTAATATGGATTTTTAATTTTCATCAAAAAAAAATAATAACGGAAACAATTTATCTGAATTACAGTCCCAGAGCAATACATAAGACATCCCCAATAAGAGATTTTAAGATAATTAAAATGAGCTTTTTTTAAAAAAAAAAAAACCATTAGTAATGCAATTGCATGTGAATGGTTGAAGAAATAAGATAGGCTTTCAATATCTGAATGACAATATAAGTAACGCAAAGTATGTTGCTAAAGACACAAAATTGTCAATGAGCAGAAGATAGTCAAAAACAGTTAGTGAAAACTAGGAAGAATTAAAAGTGAAAGTTGCCAAAGAAATCTGCTAGACACTGTAGCATTTCCCAGACATAAGAATTATGTTTATAACACAAATTGTAAGTTGTAGCATAAGAAGTTTTCTGAATATTATCATACAATTGTTTCTAAAAAGAAACTTCAATCACATAAGCTTGAGAAAAAATAAATTTATAAACCAAGCCATAAAAAAATTAAAGGAAAAGTTTCCTTTTAGAAAAAGAATTAAAAGTGGACTACTCCACCCTAAGACTGCAAAATTAAATTAAAGGGGCAGAAAGTATACAAAAAACCCCTCTCAAAGTTTTATAAAGAAATTTAAATTATATTTTGGCCGGAAGGAAGCATTGAAGAAATACAATAGATAAAGAAATATAAAATGAATGTAGACAGGTTAAGTGTCCTAATAACATTGATTTCGGCCCAAATGGGGATAGATTGGTACATGACAGTTAAAAGGCATTAGCTAACAATTAAACAAATGAAGATTGGAAGTTACTTCCGGAGAAGAGATGATCTGGCAAAGCCAAATGAATCTGAATCATAGTCAATCTTGTAGGCATGAGGCAACAACAAGAAGTCACTCTCCAACAGCATGAGCATGTAAATAAAAAGAATATCTATAAAATAACTTCAACAATAGAAATCATCTATGCCATTGTTGATAAAACTGACAAATTACAAGAAATAATATATAAATATAACTCAGAAAAGACAGTTAGAAGAAAAGATAAAATCTTACCACAAAATCAACACATTAAAAACTGGCTTTTTCAATTTGCCAAGTTTATTAACATTAAAAACATGTGATGTGAAAAATATTAATTTTGAAACATCACAATATCAATGTTATTAAAGTGTACGGAGCAATATTATTAAATTATATTAAATATTTAATATTATATAATTTCCTATAATTAGTTAACACTCAAAGGGCTATCTGTTTAAAAATAATTGGAGCACCATCTCATTATTGCAATCTGTCATTTCGTAGGTGGTCTTCTGGTGTTTTTGGGGTATTTGAAAAATACTGGTTACAAGGACTGGATAAAAAATAATGGCAACAGTGCTATACTATGAAACGGCTTTACTATTAGTGGAAACAATCATTTACTTTTCTTCAATGTAAGCTCCCGTCCCATGTTTACTTGTGGAAGGCGTCATACTTTATCAGCGTGTCTATTAATGTTCCTGTCCTGAAGGGTCCGTCCTACGGCATGGACATGGCGGATTTTCTGTTGTAAGAGTTAACTCTAAGTTTCTATTTCACTTTGGTGAAGTGAAGTGATCGTAATCGCACGGATTTACCTTCGCTTGGTCGCTGTCAGACTCCTAGCATTGTCATGGAAGATAATAGGGGTTGCTTCCTTAAAATGTAGTCGCTCCTTGAAGCTAGACAAAGATGTGTTGCTATATACGATAGGATTGCCTAGATGGGATTGCCTGGTGCAATAAAAGTCATTAGAATATTTGTACCAATCTCCGTTAATTTTCGTTCTGAACTACAAAACAGCCCAAGGTCACGTAATCCACGTGACTGACATAGCAGTATCGTTGTCATTACTGTTTATCCAAGCCGTGTACGTTCCATCTATGCCACGAAATTCGCCCACGTTATGATATCGATATAGACAGGGTTATTATAAATAAAAACTTTCCCTACATAACGGTCTCTGTGGAAAACGACTGATGACAGGAACACAAACCATAATGAAGGCATTGCCTAGAAATGGGGAAGAGAAATAACGAATAAGCAATTACATCTTGCATGAAAACAGTCGTGTCCAACATATTTCTCTCCTGTGGGAAGGACGGACATCACAGTTGGCAAAGCACATCACAGTAACGTTGGTCAGTCACTATGCACATGTTTTTATCTCGAACTCTTCAAAGAACAATAACCAATGATAAAACTGGGTGTGAATCCATTCTATACAATGATATGATTATTATGCAGAGGAACTTCATAGTTGTTGGAGGTGCAGAACCCCATACTCGGCAATTTGTCACTCCATAGGATGGTCAAAGGCCGTGTATCATCAACTTTAATCCTTACGAGGATTAAAAGTCAGCACATTGTTGTGCAGATTTTTATGTCAACTACTGTGGATCTCAGCCTTTTACAGATACTATTTCAGAATGTTAAAGCCCAAAATCCTGACTTATTCTTACTGAATTTGACAAGTTTCACCATGAATGGATAGTCGAAAGTTAAATTTAAACTTTTCGGATATATTCTAAGAACCAGGTGAAAATATTCATTACTCACGATCTCCCAGTGCAGAGAGTAATGAGTTAGACATTGATACGGGATGTCCCAAAAAGGACTTCCTGATTCTAAGCGTAAATATATCCCAACGGATGCCACTTTGTTTTGAGTGGCGCTAGCGTCGCGGATCGCATTATGGCGGCCAAAGGAGGGTAAAGCAGGACGTAGAGCACGTAGAGATGCTTAGTTTGCTGAATCAACAAATATTTCAGCCTATGGAATTTATATTTAGATGAATTATTATGGAATCTTATAATATATACAATTTTTGCACTCCAATATTTGTCTATGCAGACATTTTCCTCATAAAAGTTCAACAGGGTTTACCTGTTTTTACAAAATCGAAATAGGAGCGATAATTGTGTCAATCTCTTTATATGAAATAACATGTCCTGACTGATCCATCATCGCCGAACCAAAACCACTGAAACTTTTAATATCAAATCTAGTCTGTTGTTTTATTTTATAACTTAGAGACTCACTATGAAAGGATTTTACGAAACTCAATACCAGTACATGTGGATATTTCCACCAAGTCTGGTTCATCTTCCTGAATGCCAAAATATGGAAGGTGCGTTTGGAACTCACGATGCAGCGAATGTATCTCGGGCTAACAGTTCTGTCAAACAATTTTCCACTATAACATCAAGTCATTTAAATGAAGACTTCTCATGCCACTTTTGCTGACGGACTTTTTTCACCTCCTGAGGGCTCAACTGTATGTTGAGAAGCAGATAGCCACCACCAACTCCACTAATAAGGACTTTGGAAGAACTCTATCTGCCTTTAAGACCAACACAAGCACTTTAAGGCGTGTTGTAAAGAATGCAAGAAAATCTGTTGCTGATGCTTTTTGTAAGACTATTGAGGACTTCACGGAGAAGGATGACGAAACGTCATGGAACCAACTTTTCACTCTTCCTTACGCCATACTAAAAATTCCACAAAAGGAAGAGAAAGTGCAGAATCTAACAAGGTGAGTGAAAGTGAATGTTGATAAGTAGCTCAAGAATGACACGGAATCTCTTCTGCCTATTTATGGGTAAAGAGCTTTTTCCAAGGAGCCAAATATGGAACAAACTGCGAAGAAAGCAGAGGCAAACCTGACCGAGGGAGACATAAGGGGAGCGATTCGACTCGTATCTTCTGACGACGTCATCGCTCCTCATGACGAAACAACTCTCACTAGCATCAGCGAAAAACACCCTTCTCATCCGCTGCCAAGGGATTTACCAGATCCCCCGTCTCTGAGCGACGGTGTCCGTGCAGTTTCAGCGGAAGAACTCCAAAAAGCAGTGAAAACATTCCCGCCAGGAAGCACAGGAGGACTCGATTCCCTCAGGCCACAAATTCTTAAGGATCTTTTGGGTATTCGAGAGCAAGACACACGGGAGTATTTGGAATAGTCATATTGCAAGCTATGTATCCCCACCATCAAGGGAAAAGTGCCACCCTCAATCCAACCTATCCTCTTTGACGCCACATTGACAGCGTTAAGAAAAATGGTGGCATTCGACCAATAGCTGTTGGTCTCACATTGAGGAGGCTTGCAGCTAAGATTCTTTGTGCGAGAATAAAATCACCACTCGTGTCCTTTTTGTCGCCTCACCAGCTTGGAGTCAGCATCCCCAGAGGAGCTGAAGCAGGCGCACACACGACACGAATATACTTCGAAACTGCATATGACAAACCGCATGCTCTACTGAAAATTGACCTTAGAAACGCCTTCAATGAAATCAGACATGACGTCATGCTAACTGAAGTGAAACGGCGGTTTCCCGAGGTATTTCCGTTTGTGTGGACAGCTAATGCAGAGGAATCTCCTCTCTTGTTTGGTGAGACAGTCATCAAGTCACAAAGAGGATGTCAACAAGGGGACCCTCTTGGACCTGCCCTCTTTGCCATTACGCTCCAACCTTTGGTCGAGGCGATGGAAACGGAGCTGAACGTTTGGTACTTGGACGACGGAGTGATAGCTGGGACACCAGAGGAAGTCTTCAGAGCCACGGAAGTTCTCACTCACGGAGCAGCTGAAATCGGCCTTTCCATCAACTGGGATATAGGCGAAATCTTTATTTTTGGGTCTAGTAGCCATGAGGAGGAACAGACATTGCTTTCACGATTCTTGTCCAAAAGTGCCCTCTATCCAAATCATGCAGCGCCCTTCGGCTTTTCTACTTGGTGCCCCTCTTTGTGATGAGTCCCTTCCTGGCCTAATTGATGAGAAGACAGCCCAATTACGTACGTTTGCAAAAAGGCTGCAGGCGCTCACTGCAAATTCGAGCATTTTTCTTACTTCGAGCGTCCATGGCCATTCCTCAGTTACAATACTTCCTTTGATGCGCCCCTACCTGGAGAAGGGCGGACAAGCTAGTCGAGTATGATGTTGAGCTCAAGAGGACTTTGGAGCAAGTTCTCAACTGCTCGCTCGAGGATGAAAGCTGGATCATATTCGGGCCTGGCAGTTAACAGCGGAGGACTAGACGTCTGACATGGAACTGACATCGCCATCCTGTCTGTCCTTTCTTCTTTCAATTTTTGTGCACCACTCATGCACGACCTACTTCCTAGTCGTATTGTGGAGAGCGAAACGGCATCCCAAGAAGTGGAGCGAAGTTGGACTGCGCAGACGCAGACGTCCCCTTTCATGTTAACAAAAATTCTCAAAACGGATGGGACAAGCCCCTCGTCAAGTCCAAAGTTGCCGCTCTTATGGAAAGAGCCTCTTCAGATGCTCATACAGCGCGCATTCTTGCATGCATTGCGGAAAAAACAGCAGCTTGGTTGCAAGCATTGTCGTCACCTCAACTCGGGCTACATTTAGAAAATGAGGCATTCCGGACAGCCTGCGCCTTACGCCTGGGATGTGCTAATGTTCACCGACACACATGCGTTTACGGCGCAGATGTTGATTCCCTTGATCTTCATGGCCTTTCTTGCCGATGCTCAGCTGGTCCCAGCCCACGTCACTCGACCATCAACGATGTTATCGCACGAGCTTTGTGATCAGCGCATGTCCCCTGCATACAGAAGCCACCCGGTTGCTCAAGATCAGACACGTGGTCAGGAGGAAAGTGTCTCTTATGGAACTTTGCATTTAGAGACACGTTCGCCCCTTCAATACTAGAAAAGACTGCGAACAATGTAGGACTTGCTGCCAGAAACGAAGAGAGGAAGAGAAGAAGAAAAAATATGCACCACTCTTAAGCCAATATCAATTCATTCTGTTGGCGGTGGAGCAAGTGGCATCTGGGGACAAGAAGGTCTCAAGTTCTTAAAGGAAGTGGGGCATAAAATCACTCTCGCTACAGGAGAAACTCGAGATACTTCATTTCTCATCCAGCGGATCAGCATCGCAATTCAGAGGAGGGAATTTAGTTTCAGTTTTGGGGACAATCAAACCCTTGATGAAATTATTTTATTATCATCAAAAAAATGTCGTGCTACTGAAATGCTGTGGTGAAATTGTTAAATTTAAATGGTTTAACCATAACAAAGACTTATATTTTTACAACTAGTTGAACATCTTTAAATTGTTAATCAAATTATATGTTTAAATATCTTATATCTTTCACAATTCAAAAGCTGCAAGCAATCTTCAACGTTGTGATGGACAACATATTAACTTAACCTCAGTACATGTATGATCAGAGATCACTGGATGATAAAAGCAAACATAGCACTGGAGGGCTCTGGTGAAAGATAATATACATTCCGAAATAAATATAATACGACTTTTTGTGCGAAAATATTTTCACACGGGTTCTGCTAGTATTTTATAAAGATAGATTTATTTTGCTGCCAGTGATGAGGAAAAATTACAATAAACAAAAGGAAAATGTCAGGGAATTTGCAGAATCATTTTGCTAGGCTCTCTGATAACAAAGTATTTAATAATAATGCTGACAATCTTTGTTAAAATAATACTAACGCAGCATTTAATAGTGATACTGACAATTGTGTATAACTTGTTTCTTCTCGGTTCGCTCTTTCAATGTTATTTCTATGCTGTCGCGTGTCGCGATCCTCCTTAGGAATTCCTTTTTTCTCTCACTAGGGCAGCGACACTTCTATCCGTGAAGACTGAAACATATGCTACGTTTATTTTGATAGACGTAAACATATGATACAGAAGCTTGAAAATTAGTTATAAATTAGTTACAAATGTTGCCAACAGGTGGCGCTGAATGCTATCCACACTTTCGGGCATTTATTCGGGTGATGGCGCCTCTACATTTCGCCATTAAGCAGCTGCGAAAACATAGTGTTTGCCAATTGAAAAGCATGGCCAGGAAAGAGATTACAGTCGGTAAATATTTATCAAAGATGATACTTCAAATTATTTTCAACAAAACAAATGTGCACTACTTTCTGAAGAATAGTGATAGATGAAATGATTTTCTAATAAATAAATTTAATAAAAAAAAAATAGATGACTGCTAATGGTTACATCATATTTCTGACAAATCTGGTGTGTAAAATAAATGTGAATAAAACATATGTGACAACTCTTCGGTCACATACAACTTTACTTAAATCGAAAGGCTAACCTATTTATAACATCATAGCATATTTAATTTTTTTAAATTCGAATCCTAAATGTCAGAAAAACGAAAATTCCGAGCGCGATTTGAAATCGGGGGGCATCCGTCTAGGGTGGAGGCGTGACATAGTGCGAGGATTGCTCCCAGAAAGCTTTGCAGTGAAGCTTTAACATTCACTATAAATCTACATTCACTCAGTACTGCGTTCACTACAATTTTCACAATGTCTGGACATGAAAGCAGCGATTTAGATATCAGTTTTAAAACTTACGAAGATATGGAGGCTTATTTTAACAACTATCTATATAATGAATTGGACAACGATTTGGAGAACCTTGTGGGTGATTTGGATGGTTTAGGTGTGAAACCATATACACTGCTGGATAAAATTATCGCACCACCTACATCTTTCGATAGCTGAGTGTTAGGCATAGGGTAATGTCGGGATAAAATATCTAGACAACAATGGTGGGATGATCTGGTGTGTGTACAAGTGATTTTGAACATGTTGATTTACTCTTTTGTGATGTTGCAAGCATTTGTGAAGGCAACAATGAGAAGACAGGGATAAACATGATGGTTTATTCCAAAAGAAAAGTCACCAAACAAAGAAACATTAACTCTTAATAATGAGTAACACCACCCCGTGCCTGGATTACAGCTTGCAATCGTCTAGGCAACGACCGGATGACAGCGGCAATGCTTTCTTGAGGATTCTTTCCCATGCCTCCTGAAGGGCCGTTTGCAACTCCGCTAACGTCGATGAATGGTGTCCTCGAGCACAAAGTCGTCTTCCAAGCATACCCCAGACGTGTTTGATAGAGTTGAGGTCAGGACTTCGTGTTGGGTGTGGGGGAACATGAATGCCGACATCTTGGAGGTAGTCGCTAACGATGCGGGCAGTGTGAGGTCTTGCGTTGTCGTGCTGGAATAGGAAATCCTCACCAATGAATGGTGCAAAGAGCATCACATAATCTTGAAGGATGTCAGAGACATAACGTGCGGCTGTCATTGTTCCGTGGTCAAGAATGTGTAGCTCTGTGCGGGTCTCCAAAGTTATTCCTGCCCACACCATGACAGCGCCACCACCAAATGTAACTGCAGGACTGATGTTGCATGCTGCTTATCGCTCCTCTTGTCGTCTCCATACTCGTTGGCGTCCATCCGGACCGTGTAGGGTAAAACGTGACTCATCTGAAAACATCACGTTGCTCCACTGCTCTACTGTCCAACCAACATGCTCACGTGCATGGCGTAGTCATGCTACACGATGTTCTCTGGTGAGAGAATGGCCTGTTGCTGGTCGGCTGGAGTGCATTCCGACTTCGCTTAACCGTCTTCTTACAGTTCGGGCTGAAATGGTCACATTTCTGGTCTCTTGAACCTCAGCAGCGACTTGAGTGCTCGTGGCCATGCGACATCTCAAGACACGAAGACGAAGAAAACCGTCATCTTTTTCTGTTGTACACTGTGGGCGACCTTGTCCTGGTCGTCTATGGCAAAATTCGAGTTTCTGCGTGTCGTTGCAAGATCCTCCCGACACTTGAATGGTTGACTTGCAGAATCTGTGCAATCCGTCGCTGGCTGAACCCAGCATCAGCGTAAGCAACAGCTCTAGCTGCATCCTCTGCTGACACAAACTGCCTAGGCATGTTGGAAGACTAGCAGAATGTCTTTATACTCGCGCTTGGGAGACAGAAGGACAAGAGCATAAATCCAAACATTGTTACCTGGTCACCAGAAAGTTGTCCGAATGTCGTTCTGAGCTAACTCGGGCTGTATTTATGCTACCTTAGATGATGCAAATGTCGTAGGTGTTGCATCAGTTGGGTGAAACCATTATGAAAATGTATGGCCAGTGTCATCACCGCAGCATTTGGATAAGTTGTATTTTTTGCGTTATTCGTATGTGGTGCGATAATTTTGTCCAGCAGTGTAGTTTAGAACCTCTCCTGCGCAATCAGCAGTCATTAGACGAGGAATCCAGTGTCGTCGAATCGACGGAAAATGTATCACCCGCAACAAATTGTCAAGTATAATTAATACATATATTATTTAAATGCGAACAATTTCATGATATTAATTTTTAAATTAGGTATCAGTGCATGATATATGAAGATATACCGACATCACAAGTGCGAATGTATGCTGTCGTGATTATGCCGAGATCGATCAGCATATGCCCAGTGGTTCGGCGTGCATTACCGAAAATTCCGTCTTTTCAAAAATCTGCGTGGATTACGATATACCAACAATCTAATTTCTCCATTAGATTTCGGTGCACCCGGGAAGAAATAAAAGAAAAGTTCTTCCTCGTTGCGTTGTGACAGCCATTCGAAAAATCTTTCCTTCACAAGAACATTGTGGTTTCAAATACTCTACAATTTTATTAAAACTAATTATAATTCTCTCAAGCAATTTTCTTTGTTTATTTGATCATAACTAAAATTTAAGGAAAAACGAGCTAAATTTCAGATTATCAAATGTATTTTGTTACACTGATATTTTTTAATTTACGATCATCACTAAATAGAAACTATTTCAGCCAGTTTAAATGACAAATGTATTAGCTTCAAACATTAAACAAAAATTTGCAACTGTTAGCACCATTTACTTATTTAACTAGATTACCTAATATAATTTTAATGGGATCTTAGTCAAACATTAAAAGCAATAGCCAATAACTAGTCTCCCCTCCCCTTTT
>JAHWFO010033561.1:0-11763 GCA_023313115.1 Rhysida immarginata
CGGCGTCCGTTATTCATCCGATTGGAGGATACTACAGGTATTGTATGCCTTAAATAATATCTGTAGTCGCCGGATGATACAGGAATTCAAGTCACCATCTTGTCAATGTGATCCGAATGAACATTCGACAAACATACAGGGTGTAAATTTTAAGTTGACAAAGCAGAATAACTCGAAAAATAAGCTTCACACGAAAAAATGCGTATAATCCAAAGTTGATTATTTTCGAGGGGGCATCTGCTGGTGCTAAAATTAGCCCACCCCCCCCGGCCCCTGGGGGTGGGGCGGGGGGCAACTTTAAAATTTCAAATGGGAACCCCTATTTTTTATTGCAGATTCAGGTCCTACATAAAAAACTACGTACATTTTGTCTGAAACATTTTTTTTATTTTTGGTAGATGGCGCTGTAATTCAAGAAAATCCATTTTCTCATTTTTGCGTGGAAATAACTAATTTATTATTCATTTCGATTCCTACATTGTTTTAACTACAATGTAATTTGAAGACATTTCGTCAACAAACAAATAACGTAAACATTGGCATTTTTTTTCAGAATGTTTACATTTTAAATTCTGATCTTTAGAAGAAAAGATTGTAATTTTTCAACTGTTTTTGTGAGTGTACAACGCCGTATTGCTTTTGAATTTACATTATGAATTATCTTTCTGTGGAAGAAAAAATTGAGATGGTGTACATTTATGGAGAAAGTGGGAGAAATTTTGATAATGCAGTCGCGCTTTATGCTCAGCGTTTTCCTGGCCAAACGCGATCACGGTCTTCTTTTGTTCGAGTTATTAAACAATTTACTGCGGAAGGTAGTGTGAACCAGAAAAAAAGAACCCGTGCAGCTACTGTTTGTGGAGAAAACAATCAAGTGTCAGTCCTAGCTGCTGTGGCTCATAATCCACATGCGAGCACAAGAGAAATATCAAGGCAATCAGGAATTTCACATATGAGTGTTTGGAAAATGCTGAAGCTCCACAAATTTCATCCATATCATGTATCTATGCATCAGGAACTACATGGCAATGACCACCAAAACCGTCTAACGTTTTGTCACTGGGCACTTCAGCAGATGCAAACAAACCAACATTTTTTTGCACGAGTTCTTTTCTCCGATGAGTCAACATTCACAAACCACGGGGAAGTTAATCGACATAACATGCATTACTGGAGTGAACAGAACCCACACTGGATTCGAGAAGTCAACCATCAGCGACCTTGGTCAATTAATGTTTGGTGTGGGATAATTGGCGATAAACTTATCGGTCCATATTTTATAGACGGTAATTTGAATGGCAACAAATATCGTAACCTACTTGAAAATGAACTACCAGATCTACTTGAAGACCTGAGTATTGAACTTCGACAACACATGTGGTTTCAACATGATGGTTGTCCAGCGCATTATTCATTAGTAGCGCGCGAAGTACTACATCGACTTTACCATGGTCGCTGGATCGGCAGGGAAGGTCCTGTGAATTGGCCAGCCAGATCGCCTGACCTTACATCGCCAGATTTTTTCTTATGGGGTTACCTCAAAGATATCGTTTATAAGGAAACGCCAACCACTCGCGAAAACATGATTCAAAGAATAAGAGATGCTTGCGCTGCAATTACACCAGACATGTTATCAAGATGTGTTCAGGAATTTACAAAACGAGTCAATAAATGCATCGAAGTTGGAGGTCATCAATTTGAACATTTAATTTCATAAAACGGCGAGATGCAAGGGATTTAAGGACAACAAGCAGGCCGAAAGTGAGAGGCGAGGGGACTCACTGGAAATACAAGCACCCCGAAATTCATTTACTTGCAAGTATTTGCAAATAAGAAAAAATAAAACGAAAACAATCGGTCCTTTTAAGGACCACCAAATCTTAAACGGGAATAACTTCATCTTTACACAGTCTTTTACTTTTTTACTCTGTTAGTTAATGAGTTCACTCGTTAGTACGTAGGATGTTCGGTTAGTTAGTTAGCTAATCAGTTGATTTGTTTGATAATTATAAAGTTGTGTGGCCTCATGACCACGAAACAAAACAAAATTATCCTAATCCGCGGCAAAAAATAATAAAATAATAACTTTGCGGCAAAATTTACGAAGTAAATAAGTATTTTTTATTTCTCCGTAACCATTTCCACGCAAAAATGAGAAAATGGATTTTCTTGAATTACAGCGCCATCTACCAAAAATAAAAAAAATGTTTCAGACAAAATGTACGTAGTTTTTTATGTAGGACCTGAATCTGCAATAAAAAATAGGGGTTCCCATTTGAAATTTTAAAGTTGCCCCCCGCCCCACCCCCAGGGGCCGGGGGGGTGGGCTAATTTTAGCACCAGCAGATGCCCCCTCGAAAATATCAACTTTGGATTATACGCATTTTTTCGTGTGAAGCTTATTTTTCGAGTTATTCTGCTTTGTCAACTTAAAATTTACACCCTGTATACAGTGATTGTTAATGACTTTGTTGTAAAGTACACAAGTTTTCGTCCGACATGTATTTCCTTGTAATAGTTATGACTCTTTAATTAAATCGTATTCAAAATCTGCTAAGCCTATTCATCTATTTACTAAACACTTTTAAGTACGAAAGGCAAATTGAAATCACTTGAATTCAAATCGATTCTTGGAATTGTAACAACTTCATTTCTAATTGCCTCATGTACAATTTTTGATTGAATTATATGTCTATGACATAATGTGACAATTATAGTGCCTAGCACGAAAGAAAAAGGAAACTGGCGCATGCATAATGGAAAAAAACCTCGTTCAACCAATCAGAAACTAACAAGAAACGGGATATAACTTATTCCTGGTTTCAGTAATAAGTAATGCCCCGTTTCTTTTCCCTTTTCGAGTTGTTGAACGAGGTTTTTTCATTTACGCAAGCGCCAGTTTCCATTTTCTTTCGTGCCGGGCACCATAAGCGAGTTCCACATTGCAAAATCCTTGTTTTGGATTCAAATTTCTTATTTGCATGGCAATCATTCCTATTTTACTGTGAAGGATGTGTGGTCGAATTCCTGATGGAGTTAATGAATTCAGCATTTCTATCGTAACTTGATTAGATATTTGATCATTTGGATCTGCTACCACTGAGTCATTAACACTTTATCTATAATTTCGTTGTTCTTTGTGAGAGCAGCAATATTTGTTGAGCATAAGACTACTCGATTTGATAAATCATCAGATGAAAGTGATTGTACATCATCTCCAAAAATTGTAGAAATTATATCAGTCTCCGGTGAGACAATAATTTCATTTGGAATTTCAATTAAATCACGATCAAAATTTTCAATTCTTGAAAAATTTCCAGAACCAATTTTTAGAAGCTATTCAATGAAATCGTCTTGATCTACTCAGGAAAGTTTTGTAAAAATGTTGCCATAAATTTGATATTTGATGCATGCTTCAATAACTTCTGTTAATGTTCCTCCTGAAAATACCGGTAAGCATTGTCGAAAATCTCCTCCAATGACTATCACCTTATTTCCAAATGGCTTGTCTCGTTCATTCAGATCGTTTTGAACTCCATCTCTTAAGAAATTATCGATGCACCTTACTCTGTTTTGTTAACATTGTTACTTCATCGACGATTATAAGTTTTGATTCTAAAACATCTGATTGATACCATTTATACTTCGATGAATAGAGCTAATTAGAAGCTACATTTCACTTTTTAGTTTGTCGAGATTTATTAAAAACCTGCTTTTTAAATGAAAAAATGTGAACAATTTGTCAAAAAAATAGATTATCTTGACCAAACCTGAAGTCATTTTTTTTAAACTTAAATGCATTTTAATTGTCTATTATCGACCTATAGAGTACTTTTGTTTCATCAAGATAACTCTTATTGTTTGGTCAGAATTGAGGTAAACTCAATGATGACGGACAGAATAACGTTTTTATTATATTGGATTATGAATAAAACAAGTTGAGAATTTTTTTCTTATTTTTTAAATGGACTAAAATTTACTCAACTATTAATTAGCGGAAGAATTAGTTTCACAATGGCCATTTGTCCGTCCGTACCCTTCATAATTTCCGCATTTTTTGAGGTAGAAGGATGAAAATTCGGAATGTAGCTTACTATGGGTATGTGCACCTTCACTATTTAGTTTGATTTTGATTAGCCCACTGGGATTGGAGTTTCGGGGGTGGAAATTAGAGGGGACCAAATGGTCTACGTGTATTTATGCATTATAAAGGAGTGAAATTCGGTATGCAGATTCCTGTAAGCAGCATCTATTAGGGTCGTACAAATGAAAACGAAAATTTGTGTGGGAAAAAAAAAAGACGACGTGTAGGATCGTAAGCTTTTGTTTTCAACAATTGCGAAACCCCACGTGCAAATTGAACAATAGGTTGCAAGTGTTGCATCACGTGAGAAAGAACGATAGCTCGCGCTTCGAAGCTCTGCGAGTGATCGATCCGTCCAAACAACAAAATGGAGTCAATGAAATGAAAAAATCAAAAGCAATCGCAAACAGCACGGAAGGTGATGTTGACCGTGTTTTTTGATCGCAAAGGCCCGATTTTACTGGACTTTCTTGAAAAAAAGCACCCCAGGTAACGCAGCACGATATGGGGAAACATTGAAGGCACTGCGCGCGGCCATCAAATGCAAGCGTCCTGGACTTCTTACAGAAGGAGTGCTTCTTTTCCACGACAACGTGCGTCCTCACAACTCGAAAGCAACGGTAGACCTCATCAAAAAGTGCAACTGGGAAGCAATGCAGCATCCACCTTACAGCCCTGACTTATCCCCATGCGACTTTCACGTGTTTGGAGATCTCAAGAAACATCTGAAACGCCGCAGGTTTCAGTCGGACGATGAAGTGAAGGAAGAGGTTTTGGAATGGCTCCACACGCAACCGAAAAACTTCTTCCATAAAGGAATTACACACCTTGTTACACAGTGGGATAAATGCCTTAACGCATTTGGAGTGTATTTTTAAATTCATTGTATACACTTTGGAAAAAATAAATAATTTTCGTTTTCATTTGTACGACCCTTATGCATTGCTATGAAGTTTGGACCAAATTGTCCCAATGGGGTCAGAGTTGTGGGGGTGGCAGTTACTTGATCTTTTGAACTATGACAACATATGGCATATGATATATCATACGATCTGAAATGATGAGAAACGAATAAAGATAGAGCTCTTTTACATTTTTTTAAAATACTACGTTTGAGATAATCAATTTTTCGATATAAAAATTGGGGAGGGAGGGGTAAAAATAGATGATCTCAGAGCTTCCGCTACTTTGTCGGGAGGATTAATTTCTTGTTAATTATTATTATGTTTTTTAAGCGGACCATGCGGATAACTGCGCCACTGCGGGATTTTTTTTTCGTGCCACGCGTTAAATTGGCAAATGGATAGGTTTTCTCTAATCCTTGTAGGTACGATTCTTGCAACAAAATAAAAAATATTAAAAACTGCTTCTCTCTCTTTGTTCAAGCCTTTTTTTACAGTTTATATCATCGTGTTCAAACATTACCGCGTGAGTTTTTTTTTTCAATGGCCCCCTCTAGTCATTTGCGTGGGACGGGATCGAATCCACGTCCTCGGGCATCGAAGGCGATAACACAACCACTGAGCCATCGAGGCAGTAAGGAAAAGTGTAGTCGTCTGTTGGACAGAGAGCAATGCCCATGCAAATGGCCAGACGGCGCCACTGAAAAATACTTACCCTTTAAACAATGGAGTTTCCTATCCTGTAATTCTTCATCCATGGTTCAAACCAGAGACAAATGAAAGAAAGAGACTGGCAGTGCACTATTCATTTCTCTGAGCGCTACTGGTGCCAGCGTAAGTGCCACATTCGCCATGTTACGATTGGCAAAAACCTAAGGCGGCATATATTCTCAATGTAATTTCAGCTGTTTTTGTAGATGATTTCTGGAAGTATTAATAAGCCTAATCTGTTTTCTGATTTAAAAAAAAAAACTTTATTGCCTTAACTAACGATAACGTATACTTTTAATAACTCCAAATAAATGATTCAACGGCTAACGAATTTTTAAAAGTCAAATATTTTTAAATTTTAAATTAAAAGAAAAGGAAGAAATACTTCTCAGTTCAATAAAATAATCAATTTATTAATCCAACTTGTTTGTAATACGCAATTGTTTGCGATTGTTTCATATCGGCATCGGTAGCTTAGTGGTTGCGTTATCGCCTCTGATGCCCTAGGACGCGGGTTCGACTCCGGCCGAGGACGACGAGGATTTTTTCGGAAGGGAAGTAAAGATGTTGGTCCTGTATAGTCGTTTGCTGGCTACACGTTAAAGAACCCTTGCAAGGCAAAATTTGCCGCCCCTATAACCCTGTCCTGACCATAGAAGTTGACCATATAAGTTGAAAAGGACGTTAATACCAAACAAACCAAACCAAACCGATTGATTCACATGCATTGCCTCGGGCAATCAACTGTTTCTTGCCAATCCCAATATGGCGGTGCGAAGGCACCTCTAGAGGGGAGGTCACTGCCAGTCTCTTTCTTTCATTTGTCTCTGGTTCAAACACTTTTTGAAATGATATCTCCTTGAGATTGTTAGGCCAATTGTTAAAAATAGCTAATTGTTGTTAGACCTATTCTTATCAACAAATAATTACTGTTATGGATTTTGTAGTCTTATGCATTTTTTTGTACGGCCTGTGTAGCTCTTAAGAATATTTTTATATTCTTCTTATAATATGCTGAAGCATATTTGGAAATCGTTCAGAATACGAGTTATATTCGTGTACAGAGGACAACGCAAGCCACATCTATCGAACATCGAATCAGCAAGCAGATCCCCTTATTCCTTGGCTAGCAGAATCTCTGTGTAACATGAGTTTACGCTCTCCAACGACATCGAAATGAAGTTGAATTTTCTGATCATATCCTGAGTATCATCACATGGATTAAAATATGCCAAGATAATATTCGAACACTCATTGATTCAATGCCACACAGCATAAACGAATTTATCTCTCAGTAAGGTGGGCATAGTACTTAGTAAACCACATGTATATTTCACTGCTAGCCATTTATAACTGTATGAAATTAATAATCATTTTCTCGGTACCTGTTCCTCTAGGAATGTTCTTTCTCTGCGGAGCTATGTATCATTTTTGTTCAGTTTATGGAGAGAATTATTTATCCAAATTTGTCAACGCTTTTTCGTTACCAAAGAATATAACAGGCAAAGTAAACGTCTGTAAGTTACAAATGAATATAGAAATAAATAAGAAAGCAGACTTAAAAACTATTTTTAGTTCTCCAATAATCTCCATGTACAATGAGACATTTGTCCCATCGTTTCACAGCCCCTCAAAATTCTTTGGACTGCTGTTTCAACCAGGGGATGAATTCCTTTTGTACAGCTTCATCGCCGGGAAAGTGATGCTCCTAGTCTTCTGGGATCACTAGGACATTTGCTTACCACATTCAGGCAGCGAGAGTAAACTGTAAATGCCGATTCCTACTGTAAGATCCTCATGTAATGTCATTCCACGGAAGCGGCTAGAACTCTTCATCAAATGCGTGTTGTTATTGCATGATAGCGCGCATCCTCATATTGCTAACAAGACAATTGAGATGCTGCGAAAATTAAATTGGAAAGTTTGCGAGCTTCTTTCGTATAGCCCTTACCTTGCTCCGAGCGACTTCCATTTGTTCGGCTCCAAACTGTACAAAGGAAATTCTCACCCTTGTTTCAAAAGAAAGCACCCCGGAGATTTTTATTTCTGCTAGTTTTGGGGGGGGGGGGGGGGCTTGTGACATGATGGTACACGTGCCTCATTGTATATGGAGATTATGTGGAGAAATAAAAGTAGTTTACAAGTCAGTATTGCTATTTGTATTTTATATTTATTTGTAACTTAATTACTGACTTCCCGTCATACTATTTATTAATTTGATATATTTTTTTTTATATGGTACCTCTATTGACATTCACCTTACTTTATTAGTCTGTTTACAAGTAAAACGGTAGCTGGAAATGAGCACAAAGGAAAATGACGGGATTTGTCCTACTGAATGCTGGAAATAACAAATAATAGGAAATAATCAGCTCGAAATATAGCTATTTTTTTAATTTTGAATAGAAGTCAAAATGAAATTTGATCCTATAAATGACAACACACATTTGTACAGTTTAGACTTTCCTAAAAACATTGCCCATCATCTTCATTTTCAGGATTAAGAATTCTTCACCTGATACATTAAAAACAGAACAAAATAACTACTAGTTTAATGGTAATTCTAGATCTTCTTGCGTCGACAATATACGCTTTTAGTGCATTGAAATAATTTTTAATTTTTTTGTTTTGCTAATGCCACGCTACCAACAGTTGCAGCCTTTCATAGCCTATATAAATCATTATAATCTTTTATGCAGTCTTTTATGATTATTCCTGCAAGAGAAAGTGAACGGTGATGAATGTGGAAAAACAAAAATTACGGATTTGAAGATCAGACCTGAAAACCATATTTTTGCAAATAAAACTTAAGTTTTGTTTTTTATGGTTTATGTGTGGAAACATTACTTTAAAGACAATCAGTGCCAATCCAAAAAAGTTTCGTAAATGGAATTTTAAAATTGAAGGGCTCGGGGCAACAAGGACTTAACTCACAGGAAGAAGTTATTGCGAATTTTAATAATTACTGCTTGTGAAACAAATTTTCACTATGTTTTCAGTAACAATTGCACAAGTAAATGGCGATCACAGTAAAGCATACAGATTTACAGATTTTTTGAATCTTTTCAAAAAATTCTTCCTGTGGGTTACGTCCTTCTTACCTTCAATTACAGACAGCGATAAGTGATGGATGTTAAAAAAGAAGGACGAGACATAGAAACCGTAGAATAAAAATAATAAATAATAAAAATTGAACCACAGGCTGGTGGAACCCTGAAATAACTGATGTCAAAGTAAAGAGGATAATAGATAATTATATTATCCTGAAAGTGATGAGGAAATCAGACTATTGGGAGGGGAGGCCAGACCAAAAAAAAAACGTAAACTATAGATGGCCTTTGCAGGCGAAAAATATTTATTCGGTTTATTTAAGAACACAATGGATAATTATTTATTTCGTGTAGCTGAATATGACAAAATAGACTTACCAGATACTGGATAGTATACTATATAAATATCACGTAATTCAACCGCTAGAATCCATAAGCATATTAACTTAGCATTAGGTAAGCTATACTGTTCTTTCGACTTAGCTCTTCAGTGAAACAAGAGCTTTTATACTTCATGTGCTTACATTCTTATTTTTCTCATAAATCTCTTCATATATGATATTTATAAATTATACAATAATAGTGACCGCTCATTGCTTCAAAATTTTCTCTCTAATAATTTAGCGATTTTCTTTAAGCCAGAATATCACGTTAAAATTTAAAATTATCAACCATGGCATATTTTTGAAAAGAAAAACTTTTATGACTTTTACCGTTTTCGTGTTTTCGAAAATTATCAAACTTCAGGCGTGACTAAATATTTTTCTATTGTAAAAATATTCTTTTATTCTGGAAGATTTAGAAATCATACATAAAAATAATGATTCTCAGATTGAATATCAACCATGTATATTTCTGGAACCACTATGTTTTATTATGAGGATTCTCGCCATATATATTTGTCCGATATCTCACTCAGATAATTGATTAATATCGGAGCCATTATTTTTTTCCCCTATGAGTTATCACATTTAAAACAAAACGGTGATTTTATTTTGGAGGGACATGCTGTTTGAAAGGATCGTGGGACATGCTTGATAAGGTCAAATTCTTTCGAGAATCCGTGAATCACATGATAATCTCATTTTTCAGGCTAATTGGTCAATTACATGTAGTATTTTTAATCACAAGTTTTCCATATAAAAATTAACTATATAAATAGAAATAACCAAGTTTTATCGCCAAATATGATAGTTTATTCGTCCGATTAGTTGAATTATTGTCATGTTATAGTTTGATTTGGCGAGCAGATTGAAACGGACACTGCTATAAGGTCTTAATATTACTTTTATAATATTTAAGTCAACTATAAGTTAAAGTATAACATCATATAAGCTACCTCGCGATAATTTTTAACAATACATGTTCAACTTATACAGGGTGTTTACTAAACATTCATCAAAATTTGACGGGGGATATTTTTGAGTTATTTTAAAGACACTTTGAGTTATTTCCTTTGACTATTTTCTTAAAGACACTTTGTTTCGAACATACAGGGCGACAAAGATTTTTTCGAAAAAACAACCTTTTATGACCTAATATTACATGTAAACTAGTTAATCCACAATAAGTGCTGAAAATGAATACTACTAGCTAGGATACATGAATCCAGTTTTCTCCGCATTGACTGCAGAACACTTTCAAAAACGCCAGGGCTGATTCTTATTGCATTACACCTATCAACTATCCCGTTTCTCAAATATTCTTTATTTTCCAACAATACGTACTGTAACGGCCAGTTTTGGCGTTACCAATCAGTCCTTCTCTTTCCTTTTTTTTTTTCTTCCCAACTCTCGACACCCTTTTGTTTCTTGACATCATACAGAGTGAAAATGTTTTGTTGACGTCAATAATAAACGGACCTCCTGTTGTAGAGAAGAGAACAATCGTCGAGTCCAACAATGATATCAAAAACAAAAGATAGTTGTTATACGAGCTGCGCGTCGTTAAGAAAAGGAAGCAGAAGATACATGGAAGAAAGAAAGGCAACATGAGAGAAGAACGACGGCCGCCATCGGATCCAGAAGAGATCGAACGACGACGGTCATCAAGTGTAGCCGAGTAAAATGAAAGATGCATGAAGAATTCCTTTATAAGAGACAACATTGATTTCTAAACGCCCCGTTTTGTCGTGTGACGACGGCATAGAAATGCAACGGAGTCATGGATGATAGAGGATTTTTCATCTTGTTTTACTCACCGTTATCTTTTGGTCGAACCAGAACGTTACAAAAGAGAAAGACAGATGGGTTCCAGCCAGAAATCAAAAGATATTAAACCAAGATCATCTGAACCATCCGAGCTCGCAAAGAGGAAATCAGATGTCCAATGAAACCCAGCACACGCCCGTTTCCTTCTGATGGCAATCCCGCTCCATGCGAGGCGATACTCAACTCAAAGAAAGTCGAGGAGACGCTCAATGATATCGTTGGTTCCGTAAGATTTTCCTAGCGCAGTAAGAACCCCTACTAACATGCTCAAATTCCAGTCCTAATTTTGGATTTGGGTCTTCCCCTCCTTTCCCCTGTTATTCTCAAGTTAGTTTTAGTATTTCCCGTTCCCCTTACTGTTGCTTAATTCTTGATTAGCCGGTAGTGATCAAAACTGTTGTGCAAAAAAAAAAAAAAGGGAGCGCGTTGCCATAATTGTCACAGCCGATGAAACCCTGAAAAGATACAAAGATGCTGAAAGTGAAAAGAGAAAGTGATTAATAAACGAACCTAAAGAGATGATTTCTTTTGTAACTTACCTGTAGACTCTAATAATAGTCTCGGCTAAACCTGAAAAATAAGAAAAAAGGATTTCCACGCGTGAAGAAACATTAGTCCCACGAAAAGTGTGTGAACGATAAAAATAACTTTTACTTCTTTGTCCTCTTTTAAGTTTAGAACAATCTCTTAAATATTTTGTCCAGAGATTTCGGTTCGCTATCATTGTAAAAGAATTTTTAACCAATGAGTAAGAAAATATAATTTTTTTTTTCTCTGAATGCCCGGAGGCGAGAAAAATCCAGTGA
>JAHWFO010033567.1:0-30075 GCA_023313115.1 Rhysida immarginata
GAAAAAAACTATTCCTATTTACCTCAAAATTAGATACAAAAGGCAAAATCCCACATTTACTCTTTTTAGAAATCTTGGCTTCTTCTATCGATTTGATCTGAGCTTGCTTTAAATAAACAAAAAAAAAAAAAAAAAAATACATACATTCAGATTAATAAAATTAACTTGAGAAACATATGATTAACTCAATAAACAAGGCACAAACATTGCAATACCAAATACTATTTTAAATCTGCATATTAAAATACAGTATTAAATAGGTAGCAGCACATGTTGGTTAGAAAGTAGATGCCAAGCGATAGAAGTCAGCGGCAGTCAGTTGTGTGTTTTTTGTAGGTCAAAAGTCGGTGCATGGAGGAAGTGCATCATAAGATGCATCCCATGTATGATGAGAACTGCATATTAAGGCAAATCATGTTCAATTGGATCCATGAATTCAACAAGGAAGACTAAGCATCACGGATCAACAGCATCTTGTTCACCCTGCAAACTTTGCGATAAATGGAACAAATAGTCCGTGATGACCAGCATGTGACAATCGATGACTTAACCCACACTGTAGGTTACTTTTATGGAACAGTCTACATCAGCCAAAGTCTAAGAAGTCACTTGCAGACTGCAACAGCAGCCATCAAATTTTGCTGCTAGCTTTAAAGGGCTCATAAAGCGATGGGATAACTATTGAATATACAGGATGATTACGTTGAAAAGTAAGTTTCAGGCAATTGCACTTAATTTTTGTTCTCTTTATTGACTTACTCTTGTATTTGTTTTATGAGTTGAAATTTCTAATTTGTAATTTGGAATGGAGACTATTTACTCAATATACAGCATCTTATTCTGTGCCATAAAGCCCCGTTTCCACGAACCGAGTTTTTTTCAGTTCGGTTCGCGAAACTAGATCAGTAATGCCGTGGAACCGAAACTCGTTTCACCAACCGCGTTTGAAACTCGTTTCGTTCAAACTTTTTCTGAGAACTCGTTTCAGCTACGAAACTAGTTTCGCGTTGCAGCTCGCACTCGCAGTTGCACTTTGCAAAATTGCCGAGCTGTGATTGGTTTTGCAATTCTACACAAAATATGTAAATTATGATGCTGATAATAAAGCTAATAAAACTAATTTGTTGATTTGTAAGCAGTAGATATTTTAAACGCTTAAGTACAAAATTCTACGCCTTTGTTGAGCATTCATATTTGTTGACAGTCCCACAATACATTGCATACCACACTTCAAACAATCCCACAATGCAATCGAATAAAAGCGATAGAAACTCAGTTCGTGGAACTAGGCTGGAATTCTAAAACTAGATCCGCAAATCTAGTTTGTCAAATCGAGTTTCCCGAATCGAGAATTCTCAGTCCGTGGAAACGGGGTATAAGTAGCCTTATACAGGGTGGCTGAAAGGTCTATACTCCTCAAAGTAGAATTTAAAATCTGTTAATGCCAACAAAGTGGAAGTCATTGGAAGGTTGGTGACCTTCCGATGGCCTTATTAATCAAATTACAAACATGTAAAAAATTTGTAACAGATAGGGACCAAGTTCCAATTACAAACTTACTCTACATTCCTACAAGTTACAAACAGAAACATTCTACATGCAAATCAAGTCACATGCCCATCCACTTTCGTAGACTTCATACATGTGCAATTCATTGTAGAGTACAATGGCCGAGTTAAGGAAATGACTGCCACGATCATGTGCTATGGTGCTGCTAATGAGGATACTGTTGCTGCAACTCAGCTTTATCAGGACAGACATCCAAACATGGAGAAATGTTTGAGTTTCGTATTTGATTGATCTATTCTTTTGGTTATGAAGCGTTATTCATTTTGTTGTGCTTATAATTTAATGTGGAACAAAGTGAAATTGGAAATTGATGCCTGTCTTTTACAGTTTGAGATAAATTTTGTTTATGTCCTAAATTGCATAATCAGGTCATTGGAAGGTTACCAAAAGAGACCCCCACTCGAGAGTCCCCGAGTGCAGCATCTGTGAAGCACCAGATTGATGTTACATACTTACGAATGAATTTCAGAATCGAATGTTCCCCCCTCTTAAATGCATGTCTGGGTTCATTCTGAAATGAAATGTTTGGTCTCCTCAAGACAGTTGGAAATTGCTTTATGCAAAATAAATGCATTAATGTCAGGAACTTTTGAAAGTTCAATTCCATCAGCAAACTTAATGGCGATTCAATTCCAAATCGTGCTGCCAACAACTGCAGGAATTTTACCAGAAGGGAATCTATAGATTAGTGCACCAATGAGACTCGGTGCCTTAATGTTCATGGAGATTTCTTTTAAATTCTTAAAACAAAAATTGCTTCCTAGTCTCTAAACAGGTTTCGACTGAACAATCCTCATACTTCTGCTTCCCTCAGAAGAAAGAGGCCCGTTATACAAGTCTATTGATGTCTTTTTACTCTAGCAATATATTCAACTACTCAAATCTCCTAAACATAAATAAGCTGTAGATACTTACCATGAATTTATCAAAATTCCTCTTAGCATGTACAAGGCAATTGGCAAATGTCATGCTGAGAAATGATCCAGTGTCTTGAGCTGACATCACATGCTGACTGAGACGCACAAGCAAATACATGGAATAGCTAATCAAAAGAAACTGTACTTAATGCTTCCTATTAAATGTTTACAAAACTATTTTTAATTCAGATTAACTGATTTTTTTTTTTAATCGTGAATCAATTAGTTACTTACAATCCATCAACTTTGTCATAATGAGAAATTAGATTCAACAATTCGGGTTCCAGAACAGTAAACAATTCACCCATCATTCGTCTGCGAGAGATCAAAAAAAAAAAAATTTATCTGTGGATACTTTGGCAAATACCACGATTGTAATAATATGGGTGAAATAATACCATGCCCATCAAATTAACAAGTTACACTGAAATGACTTGCATGATCATTATAATAAGAACAAAATTTTTGCTATTTACCTAACTTCATCATTAATTTGTTTCCTGCGAAAAGAAAATAGAAAAAATAATTAAAAGTCATATCATTTAAAACATGAATGCATTGTTACAACTACAGAGCGATCCAAAAGTCTAGCATATTTTGAAAGGGTAATACCGTATTTACCTGACTATAACAGGACCCCACTTTTTTGAGGTAAATTTTTGGAAAAAAAAAATTTTTTTTTAATGAACATGAAAGCAAAAATAATTACAGTGTCATAGAACTTAGGAGCCAAGATTTCACCACCCGCTACAAAACGAGTTGTGATATCATGAGTTTGCTGTTCTGCCACAAATGGCGCCACCTCAAATAGCATTATGCTTATGGCAATCCTCGCTTCCAACATCTTTCTATTGCTGATGGTGAAATTGTTTGTCAGGCCTTTGCTGTGATTTTGAAAACTTTGTCGAGTTTAAGTTCTTTATGAAAATCAGTTGATGGTTTGTCTTCATCTACTAGTTTCCGAATTAAATTTCTCCTAAAGCGTTTTTTGAAAAGTGCTATTATACCTTGATCCAGGAGTTTTATTTTGGCTGTGGTATTCTTGGGCATATAACTTACTTTGATTAGCCCGTCTCTGCTAATGAGATTTTCAGATGGGGGATGAGCCGGACAGTTGTCTAATATTAGTACAGCTTTTGATTCTAAATTGAGGTTTCCTAACTGAACGTACTAATTTCTTCTCGTAGAACCACTCCATAAAAAATTTCTGAAGTCATTTTTACTGTGCTTGTATACAAATTCCAATGAATCCATATTTTTACGATGGACACATCTTGGATTAGTACGAAAGCAGAAGACAACTGAAGAAAATGTCATAATTTGATTGCCTCGTCTAAAGACCCAATGAGAACGGGAAAGTTTGTAGTTTGTACAATTTGAAGTAACCAAAAAAATGGTGGCTTTTGCAGAGCTGAAATGTGAGTTATCTTACCTCAAAGATAAACTCAGATTTCTTCAAGTTAAGTTCTTGGTTAGGTGCTGATGAATACCATTTCTCATCCTAACTTTAACCCTAACTCTCAGATTAACCTAAGGTGGTAAATACAGCTGTAAGAGTGGTTTATCTTAGTTAAAAATACCAACACACAACTTTTCAATTCTGGTTGCATTCAACCTGCCTCTCATATAGCCTCGTCATACCCTTTATCCATCGTATTATCTCTCCCATACCATTTCAGGTATGATGCCACCTGGCAATGAAATATGCAACTAAAAGAGCAAAAAAAGTTTGGTTTTCGTAACAAACCCGATGTCATCCTGTTTGTTTCTATGTAAAGTTGCATTGTGCTACTCTCCACAAGATGTTACCATTTCAAAACATGCTACACTTTTGGATCACTGTATAGCATGCTTACTCTTTCTTTTGTGCGGTTAATAAGAATTCTTCACTTGGTGTGCGATTAAGATTGCTTGCTACAGACAAACTGGACTAAAATACCAACGTTATCATAGAACGAAGAAAATAATACATTGGAATATTAAAAAATAATCAAAAGGAAATTGAATCAGAAGACAAGTACGAACAACTCCTTACTTGTGAAGTAACAATGTGAGGTGGAGGAGAAGTAACATCTGTGACTAAGTGAAAGAAACGATGGCAGAATTGCTGCTCAGCTAAACAAACCGGCTCCAGTTCACTTAGCATACGTTCCAGTAACTGGAAATTTAAAATCATTGAGAAGCCAATTTATTATTTACATACACACAACTTTAAAATTTGAGTTTAAATTGAATATGAAAAACAATTGTGGAAACTCGATCATGCAACGTAATTGATCTCAAACATACAAAATTACTTCAAAAGAAAACCATAATATAAAACCTTAGGAGTATACCAAGAATTAAACAGCATTAAGCACAGTAATAATTATAGTCAAACCCGAATAACTCTAACTCGGATAAGTTAAATATCCGATTAACTCTAATGATATTCTAAGTCCTATCTTCCAGACCACTTAATACGTTAACTCAAACAAATTTTTTAATAAATCCCAAAAAGAAATTTTTGGTTTTAGTGAATACGTATTCTTAAATTTAAAACAAAAACTATCTTGGAATACTGCAAAAATTAATACAGGGTGTGTAAGGTATTTGAGGGCAGATTCACATCAAGAAAGAAAACAGAGATACAAGTCGAGATAATAACTTTATTATCGAAACATATCATGAGCATACACAAGAAACCTTCTTGTTACATGGCTATTCAATGCCTTCAGCTTCTATAACTGCTTCGATGCGAGATCGAAACAGTCGACATGCGTGAATCAAATGGTCATGGTTCATATTGGTCATTACTCGAACAATGGCAGCTTTCAATTCATCTTTGGTGTTATGGGGATGTTCATTGACCTCTCGCTCCATACGTAGTAGTCCAAGGATTCAAGTCAGGGGAGTTAAGAGGATTCATCGGATCTTTCAGCTTGTTTAAGAGCCTTTTCGATCTGAGTAGACAGTTTTCCCGTGTTTTGTCTGACATAAACTGACCTCTTCGCATAACATATGAGTGATATCTGATGTTTTCATGGACAATATTTCCGATTGTTCCTTCTGACACATGGAGATCTTTGGCAGGTGACCTCATGGATGTTCTGGGATTGTCATCGATGGCCCACTGCACTTGCTGAATAAATTCAGGTGTTCTGATGATGTCAGAGCGTGAGGCATGCTTTTTACGCTTTGCAACATTGCCATCTTCGGTCTCCAACTCCTTCCGCAGTTTGTGGACGAATGATCTTGCGACCTTTAGAAATCGTAATATCTCTAAATCACTATGCTCTGCCTTTATTGCCACGATTACTGCATGTCTCTTCATGATTTGTGTTACTTGATGGTCTGCCATTTTGCCTTCCGGAAAAGGAAAGGACATACAATTTACTATAGTGCAGCAGTAGCCAAACGAAGGTGTGTCCTCAAATACCTTACACACCCTCTGCAATATGGACCAAATAATGCTTCATTAACTTCATTAACTTTCAAGTTAGATCCAGGAGTGCTCGAGCGAAAGAAAATGATGTAGGAATCTTTCGCAGTTGCTGGCAGCTATTGTGAAAATAGAAACTTATCGCGAACACAAAACTGAGAATCGAACTTCAATGGGAGAATTTTTAAACGTAGTAAATGATGACGATTGCGCTCTCATTTTTAGAGGAAGTTTTCATGTTGACCATAAAGTTCATTGCACAAACGATCACAAGCGCATTTTTAGAAGTAACCATACACTTCTGATGGGTCGTTGCCATTTTGCTTCAAAACTTCACTATCGTATTGCCTTTGTCGATGTAAAAGTAACGGGAATTCAATCAAAAAGTGAATTCTCTGTAAAGTTTCAAATATAAAACATTTATACATATATCATAAATGTCATCAGATGAAATATAAATGGTCAAAAACTGTATTTGTATATGGATCTCAATTAACATGTAACCTCGAGAGCAACATGTAATTGAGATCCATAAGTGAGTATCATGTAATTTTTGTAGTTGTCATGTAGCCTCGATTTACTGGTTAACTCGAAAATCTGATAAGTCAAATTTTTTATCTGGTTCGCTGAAGATTCGAGTTATCGGAGTTCGACTGTATCAGGTTTTCAAAAGGTTAGGGAGCTTCCATAAACCACATGACCCAATTCAGTAAAAAGCTATGCTGGGCTACGTGAGGGGAGGAGAGGTCTGAGCCCGAGCTACGTAGTTTGTCATTTATTTTACTTAGCACAGTTAAACACGGCAACGTGGATGTTATTTCCATAATTACGTCCATAACTTAGATATGCTATACATACCCATGGCCAGCAGCAAACGATATCGATGTATTAAAAACATTAAGCACGCGGCAACTAGACTCAAATTCGCTTGCAGATGTCACACGGAATATTCCTGCAAGTGGGCGGTTAGCACTGTTTTAATATTTTGGCCCAAGTGTAGAGTGGCTCAATAAAGAAAAAGTCGCTGTACCTGAAAGCGAACCTCGGGAAACAAAGGACTCCCTGGCTATACCTACGGAAGACGTTTTTTCATTGATTACTAATATACAGGAGTGATTTAGTGTCACCATTTTCGGATTCAGAATATTTTTAAATATTAAAAAAAATACATAAAGCAAATATCGGTTGTGTTCATACATGCACTCAATAATTTTATTGATAGTTCTGGCAACAGAAAACAACACAAATATCTTCTGTAGTGAATAGAAAAAAAAACAAACTACGTTCCACCTGCAGGGGCAAGGCAAAAGCCACGTCAGGCTACATGAAGGGAGGCGGTGTGTTAAAGAGGGCAAAATGGAACCACGTGGTTTGTAAAATCTCCCTTATTGCATTTTCTAGTGATTTTCAAGACTGTTTACTTTCTTCATAAAAAAAAAAGAACAAAAAAAAAAAACCACTTTAATCTATGAGCCCTTTTTATTTCTCTTATCTTCTAACTTTCAGTAAGTTTCATGATCCCATTTGTGAAAAAAATTTTTCTGTATTAAAGATAAACTGAACACGTCTTTGGATAGTCATCTTAGCAAATATTTTTCCAGTTGAGGAGTATAGCAATGGAAATCTAATGGAGCAAAGTCTGGCAAATAGGGTAGGTGAGGCAACACATTCTAACCAAGCCCCGACAATTTTCACAAGCCATCAATCTTGCGTATGGTTGCTCGTAATCACGATGGAAGACTACTCCTCTCCCATTTTTTCAATTCTAGATGCTTTACAGCTACTGCTTCGCTCGATTTGGAGAATTGTTGACACTGCAGTCCAAATTGATCGTAACATTAAGAGCTTGAAAAACCTTCCCAATCCCACCAGATTGAGACTTGTAGTCACCAGAACTAGAACATGGAAACTATACTGTCACTTGTGTTCTTTATGGGCGTCGTCACCATGCGCTTTACAAATTTCTCACAAGCCTGAATAGGGTTCTTTCCTTTTCAAAAGTAATCAAGTAAAACCTGGTGAAAATGCTCGTGTTGATTCTCCATTTCTATGAATTTATAGAAAGAAGAATTGTTGATCAATCTGCACACCATTTTCCTTGATGGAAGCTAGAAGTGTCTGCTGCGAAATGTGCATGGGCAAATGAATCTACAGCTGCATTCTGTATATAAAATTTACAACTACAACCAACGACAAGACAGAAAAAAAAAAGTGCAATGACTTTTTGAACAACCCATAAAACAAGAACTGAAAACTATAAATTTTCAAAAGCTTCCTTTAAAATAATCGTAAACAAATTTCATTGACCACGTTTTTTTACAGTTCTTAATCTGGACAACTTAATTTTGTCCTCCATCGATACAGTTGTTTAAGTGTTCAAGTTATTATGCAATTATTATGGGAAATTCATTTTAATCCCTAGATGACGGACTATTCTGTTCAGCTAAGAAAATTTCAGACTTAAAAGAAGCATTCACTATAACGCTATCCAACTTAAGAATGTTTAACTTCAGAAAAGAAAGTCTGCTTACTTTATCAAACTTCTGCCATTCATTGATATCCAGTTCTGAACCAAACAGTTCTCGGTCAACACCGAGCAAAGAAGAGCTTCTCATCTTTCCTCCAGTCTTTGCATTCAAATCTTGAGTGGAGTCATTCCCTTTGCCTAATACCATTTTAAATAATCAAAAAAACCCTTTTGTTCATGATAAAAGAGCAAACAATGGGCACAAATAGTCTATTTCAGTAGTATTAAGTCAATAGTAAAGCGTGGTTCCCACAAGCAGAAAACAAGAGAGCAGAAACCAGGATGTATTTTTTTCTGCCTTTCTACTTTCTGCTCCTGGAGGTGTCCCACGTGGCAGAAACTCAAATGGACGAGATGGCAGAAGTCTACTCCCAAGCACCATCTGTTGTTGTAATTTGGCATTTTTGCACTGTCCCAAAGCTATCCATCAATCTAAACTGTCGGCTTCGACTGCACACACAACACAGTTCTTTCATTCCTCAACAATCACCATATCAAATTTTGTATTCAATTCTTGTTTATTCAATTTAATTTGATTAATTCAATTGTGGTAATAAATATATATTTCACACCTCTTCTATTAGCGCTTCCTCATCAATTTTCTTTCTCGGCCTCTTCATGAAGCTGAGCGTCGGACATTTTTATTTTGTACGAGAGAGAAGGAAGAGAGAGAACGTCATCGTGATGTCACTGCAGAGATAGTTTTCTATTGGCTGAGCCCTGCTTTCTGCCACAAAAGTTGAACTCAACCCATCTCCAAAAAGCAGAAATTTTCAGTCAGGCAGAAGAGGTGAAAGCGGGAAACTTTTTCTGCTTTGTGGTTTTCTGCCATTTATTTTTATGCATGTGGGAACCATGCTTTAAAAATATTTCAGTAAATAGATCAGCAAGCATCATACTTGGTCCTTCGAGTCTATCTATCCAGCTCTAAGGACCAAAATGATAACTTTAACTACCTGTGTGCGTATTATAACTTTTAAGCGTGGTTCCCACTAGAAGAAAACAAGAGAGCAGAAACCAGGGCGTATTTTTTTCTGCCTTTTTTTTACTTTCTGCTCCCCCCACATGGCAGAAACTCAAAAGAATGAGACAGCAGAAGTCTGCTACCCAAGCGCCCACCTTTGCTATAATTTGGCGTTCTTGCCCAACACAAATGCACTGCACCGAAGCCATTGAACGATCTAAACGCTGGGCTTCAACTGTACACAGTACACAGTTCGTTCATTCCTTGTCAATCGTTATATCGATTTTTTTTTATTCAATTGTTGTTTATCAATTTGTTTGTAATTAATTAATAAATACTTTACACCTCTTCTTTCTCGGCCTCTTCAGCTTTGTGAGCTGAGTGTCCGACATTTTTATTTTGTGTGAGAGAGAGAGAGGACGTCACTGTAGAGATCCTTTTCTATTGGCTGAGCAACCGCTTCTGCCCTGCTTCTGCCACAAAATTGAACTCAGCCCAACTCCAAAAATTTTCAGTCGGGCAGAAGAGACAAAACAGGAAGTGACATAAAAATTTTCTGCCTTGTGGTTTCTGCTGTTGTTGTTTCTATGCATGTGGGAACCACGCTTTACTTACTGTACTTGTTTGATGATTTATCCAAATCTGAAGTAAAAAAAAAAAAAAAGTACCCTCTAAGTATGTGTAATTTTTATTCTGATCAGAAGAGTAAGGCGTAGATTCCACATGCGTAAAAACAACGGCAGAACCATAAAGCAGAAAACGTACTGAACTCAGTTCCTGCTTTTTTCTGGCTACCCAAAAGAAAACTCCTGTTGCTTTCGAGTTGGTTTGAGTCATAGCCTACAAAGATAAGAGAAATTTTCTGTCGGGTAGAAAGAAGAGAGCAGGAAGTGATGTCAGAGCATTTTCTGCCTTGTGATTTCTGCCGTTGTTTTTACGCATGTGGAATCCACGCCTAAAGCGTGGTTCCCACATGCGTAAAAACAGTGGAAGAAACCACAAAGCAGAAAAATTTTATGATATCACTTCCTGGTTTCGTCTTTCAGCCCAACAGAAAATTCTTATTTTTTTCAAGTTGGGTCGAGTCATAGCCTACAAAGTTTTCTGAGAGTTTTCTGTCGGACAGAAAGACAAAAGCAGAAAGTGACGTTATAAATTTTTCTGCTTTGTGGTTCCTGCCGTTGTTTTTACGCATGTGGGAACCAGGTTTTAGCTGCACAAAACTGGTCACATAACATACATAAGAAAAACTCTTTTTTTCAAAATTTCAACATATCTTTTCGAATCATGAGTTTTAGGAAAGAAAAAAAAATTTTGAGTCTGGAAAACGAACACATCGGCCTTCACTCTTAAGCCTGGTTCCCACATGCGTAAACACAGTGGCAGAAAATTTTCTGACGTCACTTCCTGCTTTCGTCTTTCTGCCCGACAGAAAACTCCTTGCTTTCTCGAGTTGGATTGCGTCAGAGCCTACAAAGATAAGAGAATTTTCTGTCGGGTAGAAAGAAGAGAGCAGGAAGTGATGTCAAAAATTTTTTCTGCTTTGTGGTTTCTGCCGTTGTTTTACGCATGTGGGAACTATGCTTTACTGAACGATAGGCCAAAAATTGGTAACAGAAAAACAGACTTCATCAAATCAGTAGTATGTTAAAAGCATGTAAACTCTAAAATGTAACTTAAAGTCTGATGATATTCACCTTTCTTCTCTTTCTCAGATCTTCCCGATATCCTTTCTTTAGCATTTTGAAAAAAATCTCTAATTTCCCTATCATACAATTTACTCAAAGATGTTGTATAAACCTTAAGAAAAGATAGATAAAATTATTAATGAGTGCATAATAATGATATACATCTATAGGTTCTGAATGATTACAGTCAGAGTGAACTAATCACTGTGCCCCAGTGCAGATGATAAAGATATGACAAGGTTAAACACATGAGAAAGTGTAATGTTAGCAACCGATGGTCGCAATATATTTTCATATGTCCATCAGGTAACATATGCATCCATAAAACAGCATAATTGACAGTTGCTTGCAAGAGTTCTAGTAGAATCCTAGCAGCATGTCACTATACAGGTCTGTCAGATCATGACGAACAAGCTTTATGTAGGAAGTTGTGTCCAAAAATCAAACTGTGGGGTGCTAGAGCAATGCGACCGATACGCAAAAATGTTAACATGACTATTATCAAAAGCAAGCTCAACAATCATGGTTTCAGAAAATGTTCAAAATTCCGTCCATCCACTGCAATGCATGTTTCACAATGTCGACATATGGAATCAAGGACGCATTAAAATTGTGCAGGTGTGCCACGGATACGAGCCGCCGCTTCCACGATTCTGGTAAAGAGCTCAATGGCTTCCTCTTATACCAGGGACTTCCTGTATTCCCACAAGAAGAAATCCAGGGTTGCTAGTCAGGGGATCTTGCTTTCTGACCTCTACTATGCCTGTAAACATCGCCCTTTAGTGGTGGCTGGTCACGTTTTCAGACAGAACTTCCTATGTAAAACTTGTTCGTCATGGTCTGACAGACCAGCTTGTAAAGTTTGTAAACGACCTTTTAGAACACCCTGTACACTGGCCTTCAGATCAGGCAAAGACTGAACATGAGTGGATGTGATCTTCCAGAGATCCTCATTGCCAGATGTCAAATAGATTCAGCTCAGATCATACGGGCCACAATCTGGAAAACCTCTAAAGATAACACATTCAGCAGTGAAGACTATATGAAGCAAATCTTCGCTCTATCTTGCACAATAACAGTGCTCTCGACACATTTACGTCTTGCCAGGCAGAAATCCTATATTGCACAAGGAGTCCCAAAATGCGCAGACATCTCTTCTCATACAGCAAGATTACCTTCACACAATCCCATTAGCATATTTATCAAGTATCAACGTCATGTATTTGTTACAGCCCGCAATGGGTCACCATGCATAGTGTTACTTTATATAAATCTCGTATTGGGTGGTTATAGTTACACTAAATGGACAAAACATTAGAGATAGCGGTGATGGCACTGTCAGCACCGACTTGAACATATTTAGACCATAAAGAAAAAAAAAATTCATGCAATAAATAGGAAATACCTAAGCTTCTTACAATGATTGTAAACACAGTGAAAGATATATGGGTCATCCTATCACCCAACTGTAATAATATAACAGGCTCTACAATATGAACACTTTTGGTTTAGACATATTGTCACGTATGTAGAAAAATACCGACGAATTATCCTGAAACTCCAGTGGTGTAAAGAGTACAGTCAATGACAAAAATATGGGTCGTTGAGGTTCTAGCAGAGAACAGCGGGTGGTAGAGACCTGTATGAAGAGGAAAAGTCAAGAAAAATATTAACCAGTGCACACCAACCCTTCAGTATTACAATGTGTAAAGCTAAAGTGGGCAGTAAAGTTATGCAAATTAGATAATAATGATTTTATCAAACACCTCTCTAAACACCAGTGACAAAAATATAGCTCGTACCTGGAATGGTTTGAAACATAAGTGGAGGAAATTTTTAATGAAAGTTGTCGGAACAATTCAGAATTCTTCCTTCAGTATTGGTGTTTTATACATTTGTGTTGCTGCATTCCGTGCGATTTGTATGCATTTTGTGAATAATGGTTCGTCAGAAGCGATTGTCGTCAAGAGGAACATAGCACAATCAAGGCGTATCGTGAAGCGGAACTCAATTTCACTGAGATCGGTAAATGTTTAAACAGAAGCTGTGATGTGGTACGTGATTTCTTGAAAAATCCAGACCAATATGGTAAGAAGCATTCACCGGGTCGACCTCACCTGTTTGGTGTCAGAGCTGAGAGACGGATCATCCGATCTCTGAATCCGGGGAATCACACCTCTTGCAAGAAAATACTCCGAGACAATCATATCGACCTCAGGCATCTTCGTACTGTGCAGCGAATCTTCCATAACAGTGAATTTGTTGGGTGGAGAAAGATCAAACGAGTACCAGCATTGAAACCGCAACATCACAAGCGGAGACTGAACTTTGCAAATGCAAATTTGGACCTAAATTGGACCAAGGTTGTGTTCTCTGATGAGAAGCAGTTTAACCTTGATGGTCCCAATGGACTTGACTGGGAATGGGTGGACTCCCGTGCACGCCAACGTGTTGAGAAGCAATGTCAAGCTGGTGGTGGAACGGTGATGGTGTGGGGAGCAATTGGATATCTTGGGAAAGTTCCACTGGTGGTCGTGGGTGGACGAATGTGCTCCGCAGATTACTGTGAACTGCTTCGCCAACATTTCCTCCCTGGCATCAGAGAAACTGCCGGCCAGGACCCAATATTTCAACAGGATAACGCACCGTGCCACAGAGCCACCAACTCCATGAACTGGTTACGTCGCAACAGGATGAAGATTCTGGACTGGCCTAGTCTCTCTCCGGATCTCAACGTCATCGAGAACCTATGGGCAGAGCTGTTTCGCTTGGTTTATGACAGTGGGAGACAATCTGATTCAGTGGAAGCGCTTACTGAAACAATCCATGAGTGCTGGGGCAACATCCAACAAACATACATGCAGAACTTGTACCACACAATTCGAAACCGGCTCATTGCAGTGCAGAGTGCACATGGAGGGCCAAGTGGTTATTAGAGAAAAATATATCTTTTCGCTGATGTGTTACCTGTTATTCGAATAAAAGCAGCACAGAGCTATATTTTTGTCACTGGTGTTTAGAGGGGTGTCTGATGAAATCATTACTATCACTGCCCACCTTAGCTTTACACATTGCAAAACTGAAGGGTTGGTGTGCACTGTTCATCATTGTTCTTGATTTTTCCTCTTCTTACAGGTTTCTAGCACCCACTGTTCTATGCTAGCACCTCAACGAGCCCCATTTTTTGTCGTTGATTGTATGTTACATCTCATATTTCAGCGAAGGTTTTGTCCCGAAGGCAAATAGAGGACTGACAACAAATTGAACAAAACAAATAATGTTTGGGGGTCATCCTGTAAAAAATAATCGGGGATATCTTTTTAAATTTTCAAGATACATGTTATTTGCTTGGGCTTTTTCTAAGAGTAGCGCTATACATTTGGCTAATAAATTCTGCAACAGACATTTTGGTAATGCTTGCACATGCGCAATTAAACGTAGTTATATTCTGATTGCAGGATGTTTGTCAAATTTCTTGAAAATGCCATTGCAATGGATTGAAATTCCTAAAACCCAGTTAAGCGTGGTTCCCACTGGCAGAAAACAAGACAGCAGAAACCAGGTCATATTTTTTTCTGCCTTTTTAACTTTCTGCTCCCGCAGGTGTCAAACATGGCAGAAACTCAAAAGGATAAGATAGCAGAAGTTTTGCCCAACACAAATACACTGCACCGAAGCCGTCGATCGATCTAAACGGTCGGCTTCGAATGCACACATTACGTACACAGTTCGTTCAATCCTAATCAATCATCACATCGATTTTTTGCATTCAATTGTTGTTTATTCAATTTAATTTGATTAATTAATTAATAAATATATATTTCGCACCAGCTCTATTAGCGCTTCTACATGAATTTTCTTTCTCGGCCTCTTCACCTTTGTGAGCTGAGTGTCCGACATTTTTATTTTGTGAGAAAGAGAGAGAGGACGTCACTGTGATGTCACTGCAGAGATCATTTTCTATTGGCCGAGCAATCGTTTCTGTCCTGATTGTGCCAAAAAAGTTGAACTCAACCCAACTCTAAAAAGCAGAAATTTTCAGTCGGGCAGAAGAGTCGAAAACGGGAAGTGACATCATAAAATTTTTCTGCTTTGTGGTTTCTGCAGTTGTTTTTACCCATGTGGGAACCACACTTTAAATATCTCCATGAATATACGTGCTATTCTCATACAAATGAACACAAGTAAAAGAAGCCTCCTAATCGCATGCTACAGCTACAATGTGTTTCAAACATTATTTTTTATAGGGTGATCCCAATCATTATTTATTTTTATGTAATTTGTTGCTGGTTCCCTATCTTCCTTCGGGACAAAACCTTCATTGAAATATATGAGGTTCCACCCCTGAAGCTTCAGGATAATTCGTCAAGCATTTTTCTAAATATTCAAAACTGTCTAAAATCGAAAAGCATTCATATCACTTTGTTCAACCCCTATGCATTTGGGAGGTATCTCTAGTGTGTTTTGTGCATTCTGTATATATTGTTAAAGCAGTGTTTTTTTAAAAATAACTTTTCTTATTCACTTTGGAAAGTTGAACATAAGAGGAATTATCAACTGATTTTAGCCACAACATTAACTGGGAGTAAGGCAACAAATCGTTGTGGCAGGATGTATGTTTAGGCAATGTCAACTCGGCAGCATAAAGGCTCAGGGTTTCACCAAATTCATTACCCTAAGAAAAGAAAGGGAAAAAAAGCAATTAGAAATCAAATCGTATTATAACGGAGACGACTTTTTCTATTAGATGTGCAACTTAATTCAGTCGCTTTTCTTTAAGAAATCATAATTCATAAATCTGCTGTTGGAATTTAACTGTTTTTACACATTGGTGAGACATTCACATGATCTATATTCGTACATAACTTCAAAAATTTTTGTTCCTTACTTCACGAGTTGCTCGAATGGAACCCGACAAGGTTCTTGCTCGCCACTACATAGCCCAGCAGGTTTTCTGCTGCTCAAACATCCAGGATCCTGTACAAAACTATGGAAAGGCCATTACAACTGAAAGACCATACTGTAAAAGCTCGAGGCTGGGGTGTAAATCAAAGCCAGGCATTTACGACATCTGAAAATTTAAGCCTAAAAGTCAATCTGGAATAAAGGCCTGATCATCCGTGTCATGCAGGCAGTTAGATGTTACTGAAATTTCACGATTCTACATGGAATACAGACACAACATTACAAGAGATAGAAGATGATAAAGAACTTCATAATAAAGAAGCAGTCATCTTCAGCAATTCCAAAACTCCTTGGTCGTTTTGTTCGCTGCCGAACATCGTGACTCATTCATGATGAAGAGTTTTTACTTGAGGCCAGTCTATTACGCGGTAGGGGCCTCACTCCTTTCTGCATTGCCAAGTGGCTAAGTTAACGACTGTTACGAGGTGGTAGTAGCAGCTGGGACTGACAGCTCACCGTGCTAGGAAGCCCTAGCCCATACTCTGTGGACATTCCCCTTTCAAATTACCATTTGTTCCAGTCGATGCAGAGTCATTTGGCTGGTACCAGTCATCAAAATTGGATTGAGTTGAAGAATGAATTGTTCTTCTGCTGTGGAATTCAAACAGATATGCAACACAATTTTGAGTTATAAAAAAAAATTAAACTAAAAAAAATTCAACAAAAATAAGTTGCACACCCAATGCGTAAGAATAATGAAACTTAGCTAAGCCTGTTATTACCAAATGAATAAAAAGATTGTTTAAATGCCTCGAAATCCTTTGAGAAAAAGTTATTCGTAATTTCTTTAAAAATTTCTGACGCTCTTGATAAGCTTCCATGTTCTGAAGAGCTACGATTGTAAGTTTTAACAAAGCAAAAAAAATTGCTTAATCTCTCAGAAAAATAACATTAAAAAATATAATTACCACCAAAAAACATCTTACCTGGGTGAATTTTTGCATTTATGGCATTATGTAAAGCTTCAGCCGCAGCAATGCACTCTCGAATGCTATTACTGTTCTTCAAATCTCCATCTAACAGGGCTATTTCATGTTTTTGTGATATATCTAATTGGGACTTTAAATTTTTTCCAAATTAAAACATTTGTAAAAAATCTGCAATTAACATGCTATACTCTGTCCTAGGAAAGATGGATTGGGTGGGTCTCAATAAATTTCCTATTTCAATTGTTAGCACATTGTTAATTTTGATTTGCAACAATGTTTAACAATCGAAATCAGAATACAGAACTACAGAAAATGCAAACTTGTGGTATATGTCCAAAGGTATATTGAAGCGCGAGTTGCAGGAAGATCCACACAAGATTCAAGGAACACACGGCCCATGCCAGGTTTCTACGCCCAGAGAGATCGGCTGTGGCTAGACACATGTTAGATACCGGGCACGATATTTTGATAAAAGACTGCAGACTGGTAAGACACGTAAGAAACAGGAATGCACTGGATGCCTTCGAAACCTTGGAAATTGCCAGGAAAAAACCGGACTCACTATTGAATGGAGACACAGGGACCCTGGGGGATTTGATTTTGAATAAGACATTGAAGGTCTCAAGATGATGTTCTTTTTGTTGTTTCCTTTTACTTTGTATAACTTTGTTTTTTGAAATATTGTCTTTTTTTTTTTAGAGTGTTTTGTATAATTTTTTGTATATTTGGGATTCCACCGGATTTTTTACGTTTGTAACTTAATTGGATAGTTTACGACCAGGGTATTTCTCCTAGGTTCCCTCGTTTCCCATTGGCCGTCTCAGTTTCGTATTCGGACTTGATTGGGGGACCGGTAGCCCCTTTCTCCTTTATATAGGACTTGCACTATGTACAAAATTAGTCATATGGCATTGAATAATGAACCTAAAGGGTTCAAAATACGTATATGTCTAATTAAAATTCTTTTTATGGACAAGAGGTTTTCCTTTGTTATTATACAGGGTCTTTATAATTAAAGTTACATTTTGACATGGCCATAAAAAAAAAACTACTGGACCAAAAGCTATAATACTTGGTAATATTATACAAGAGGGTATGGGAAGTTCATACCCACCAAAAAAAAAATTAGTTCAAAAGGTCACCACCAACATGGAATGGCGCTCTATGCAATATTCGTATACAAAATTAGACACGAAGACGCAGGTTAACAAGTCTTTAATCAAAAATATACAAAATTAGTTACATGACTAAAATTATTTTAGTACGATTAAAGACTTGTTAACCTGTGTCTTCGTGTCCAATTTCGTATACGAATTTTGCATAGAGCGCCATTCCATGCTGGTGGTGACCTTTTGAACTAATTTTTTTTTTTTTTTTTTGTTGGGTATGAACTTCCCATACCCTCTTGTATAATATTACCAAGTATTATAGCATTTGGTCCAGTAGTTTTTTTTTTATGGCCATGTCAAAATGTAATTTTAATTACAAGGTGCATCCAGAAAGTAAGTTTCCCTATTTAAAAAAAAAAAAAAATAGAACTCACACGTACAGGAACATATTTATTGGCAACAAGTACAACAATGTTTCAGCTATTTTTCAACATAGCCACCACCAGAATTGAGACACTTGTCGTATCGTGGGATCAACTTTTGTATCCCCCTGTCGTAGAACTCTGCCGCCTGTGAATGGAACCAGCGTGTGACAGACATCTTCAGCTCTTCGTCGTTGCCAAAACGCTCACCGGAGGACAGGAATTTCTTGAGGTGCAAGAAAACGTGAAAATCGCTGGGAGCAAGATCAGGGCTGTAGGGTGGATGATCAAACAACTCCCAGCCAAATTCCGTCAAAACAGCTGCTGTGCATCGAGCCGTATGTGGACAAGCATTGTCATGGAGGAGCACAACGCCTGCAGTAAGCATTCTACGCCTCTTGTTTTGAATGGCATGTCGCAATTTCCGCAGTGTTTCACAGTAACGGTCAGCGTTTACTGTTTCACCATGTGGAAGGAAGTCAATGAGCAGAATGCCCTTCTTGTCCCAGAACACCGTGCACATCACTTTCCGTGCCGACAGCGTCTGTTTGAATTTCGTCTTGACTGGAGATCCACTATGACTGCTGCTTGGTTTCCGAGGTGATGTGCGAAATCCAAGTCTCATCGCCCGTGACGATCCTGTCGAGGAACTCGTCGCCGTCATCGTGATACCGTTGCAGAAATGTCAGTGCTGCTCCTAAGCGTTGAATTTTGTGTTCGGGTGTCAGGTTTTTCGGCACCCACCTGGCACACAATTTTTTGCTTAGTGACAATCTCATGCAACAAGGATCGCGATATCTGCAGAAAATGGGTACTCAGCTCTGTAATCGTGAAGCGACGGTTCTCCATCACGCGCTGCCGCACAAGCTCAACAAGATCATCACTGATGAGGGATGGTCGCCCACTGCGCTCTTCATCATGGACACTTTGACGACCTTCGGAAAACTGCCTACATCAGCGACACACCATCTGCCTACATCAGCCCATAGACCTGACAGAGCTGACGACGAATTTCAATTGGCGCAATGCTTTGTTCATTCAAGAACTTTATCACCGACCGAACCTCGCAGGCGGCAGGAGAAGAAATAAGAGCTTCCATTTCGGACCATTGCTACCAACCTACTGGCACGAGGTGGGACCTGTCCGGCTGGCATATGATTGATACGTCATAGATCTGTTACGCATGCGCAATTGACACGGGGAAAACATCGGAAAACTTACTTTCTGGATGCGCTTCGTATAAAGACCCTGTACACCTTGATACTGAACAGCATAGATATCATGATGAAATCGGACATGCCCAGTTCATCTTTCATTGGACAGAGTATAAAAGCAAGATAAAGAACAACTGAAAGTTATTTACCACTACATTCTCTAATTCTTCTAAGAGTTTGACGTTATTGTTATTCTGGATTTGAATTAGCAAATTCTTCTCTTCCATCTTTTCTATACTATTTTGGACATTCTAGAATGTGAAGAAGTAATCAAATGTAAATTCCATTAAAATTTGATCATATTTCTTTTATTTTATTCTTCTTTCTAAAACTTCTTATCTTATAATACCTTAATAATGTCATTATAAGCATCTAGCCTATCTTCAATTTTGGATGCTTCATCTATTGCATCTTGGATCAACTGCATCAATTCTTCCACTTTCTGCTCTGAAGCCATAATAGTGTGAATGTTTGTCTAAAGGATACAGAGTCTTTTACATTTTGTTTATTGGACACCACTGTTATAGCAAACAAATTCAAAAAAATTTTTATAGGTGCAAAGGTGCATCTCAATTATATACTTTGAGGGGAGGCAGAGAACATTACGCTAAACCATATTCACACAGGAAAGCACCACCAGAAACTGATACGTAGCACTGAATGCTGCTGGTGCTCCAGGTTGGTGCATGGGGCTTCCTCGTTAACTATTCCGACATCGTATGGAGAATATGCAACGAACAGAAAGTTGGTGCATATGTACCTCCTGTACGTTTTAGCTGATGGTAATAGAAGAATGTATCGGGAAAGACACCAAATCACCTATTTTTTTCGCATTTGCATCAGATCCTGCATGATCATAGAACCTAGAAGGGTAGCATGCATGATACTGGATGGTCATGATTGGCCTGAACCCTTTTTGTTTGCGACAAGGATCTCATAGCAAGGCTCGCTATCGCGATGCTGATATCCACGAGATCCAGTTATCTTTGAAAGTGTTCAGAAATCCACGGGGCACCGTTATCAGGCATGCATCGGTGCAAACGGTCAAGATTTTGAACTCCCTCACTTTGTGTATTTCCTGGACCTTGCACTTCTTCATCTTTTGAGAACTAAAGAATATCAAGCGTGGGAGGAGTTTTGATGACGACGAAGACGTCATTTCTATGGCAAATGATTTCTTGACAGCCAGAGGAAGCACTTCTACAACAACAGGATCTGCCAGTTGGTGTAGCAATGGACGAGCATGTCAGTCTGGGTGGAGATTAAGCGAAGAAAGAACTGATCTATTCATCAAAATGAGTTGCATTGCTGTATTCTCTCTTAAAAATAATGATTGCTTTATGAATATCCCTCGTATATAAATTGACATTTCTTCATTCAGTATTGATACATCTTTTTCTTCGTATATTTTGAGTTTTTCGATAAAATTTAATATATGGAACTTATAACTCAATGCACCTCATACCATTTACCAAAATAAAAAAAATAAATAAATAAATAAACCCTTCGTCTTAATTTTTTAAAATATTGAAATTCACCCCATCCAACAAGGATAAATCTCGTGACAGCTGTTCTGTAAATGCTTCGGCATTGCTGATTGCAAATTCACACTCAGCCATCAATTTATGAAGGTCGATTTCTTCTCTCTCAGTCAATGCCTGGTAATCTTCCATTTCTATTCCTGTATCTTCTCCCATTGGCTGAGCTGAAATATCACTTAAGAAAATGGACTCTGAAAGATATTGAAAGTTATTTTAATTTAATTACAGCAAAATGTATTCAGTACTTAATGCATTTTACACTAAATTAAAATAATATAGATATTACTGATTGGAATATGGGGAAGACCCAGTGATAAGAGATCATTAAATCGCTGTCTCAAACAATTTCAAGCAACAGGAAATAAGGTTGCACCGGAAGGGTGTGGGAAGACCACTGACGTCGAGTGAAAGTGTTGCAAAAATTACAGCAGCATTCACCCACAGCCAAGGAAAATCAACACTCTGTGCAAGTTTGAAACTCAACATTCCAAGAAGCACTAACCATAAGTAGTTACACATTCATTTGAAGCTATACTCCAATAAAATTCACATTATTCATGAACTGGAAACGGAAGACAAGCCACAACATTTTGCACTTGGAGTAGCAATGCTTGACAGAATCGACAAAGACAATGCATTCCTTTCCAACATTGTTTTTAGTGATGAGGCAACATTAACACGGAAAAGTTAATAAGACAATTGTAGGATATAGGGATGGGAAAATCCATTTGTTACATGCAAACATAAGTGGAGCAGCGGGAAAGTAAATGTGTGGTGCGCACCCGAGGTGATAGAATCGTTCGTCTTTGTTGAACAAAACAGTGAACAGCACAAATACCTGGACATGCAGAAAATTACACATTACCGATAATGGAGGAAACATCCAACTGGGAACTTCTCATTTGGGAGACTTTCCCAGACAGATGGATATGATCTCCTGGCCACCACGATTTTTTCCTGTAGAGGTATGTTAAGGATGAGGTGTATAGCAAGTGACCTGGCTGAACTGCATGGATGAACCACCCAAGCCATATCATCCATCACCCAGGAGATGCTCAATAACACTTGGAGAAAGAGATTGAGTACCACCTAGATATTTTATCTCATATCGAGGTGGACTGATTTGTGGTGCCTGGTATAAAGCCCTCGAGAGTTTCTGTTTTCATTGTTGTAAGCCACATAGAGATATCTTTTCTAGTTAAGTTTCTGATAGTACCAATAATTTATCCCCACCATATATTTTAATTTAATATATTAAAAATATTAAATCCAATTCCTGTACCTTCTAACAGATTCTTAGGAATGTTGACAAACGCTGGTTTCTGCCGAGGTAAATGATGATTACATAACTATAAACATTAAAAAAAAAAAAAAAAAAAGGAAAAAATTTGAGATTCTGAAACGTGGATAACAATATATTTTGGAGTATAAGGTTAAATTTCACAAACCGTACCTTCCACAGACATAAGAAAAAGGCATTGCGTTCTGGAATACTACTTGCAACCCATTTGTAAACTTTATCAAAATGAAGATCAAACTCTGCTGTGTCCTAAACATTGAAAGAGATACAGAAAGATGACATGATATCCAGTCTAATACAAGTACTCAAAAACAGGAAGTCCAAATGAAAATTCTGTTTAATAGTTTTAGAAGAAACCACAGAATTAGAATACGGACATTAAAATGAAATTTTTTAATATCGCCCCTCTTGTTCATTATCTTTACGGACAGGGGCAGCCGAGGCGATGAACGTGTTTGTGTGAGCAACTGCCTGGTGGAGAGGTTGCTCTTTGCTGACGACCTTGTCCTCCTTGGGTCTTCTTGCACGAACCTTCAGCATGCATTAGACCGGTTTGCAGCCAAATGTGAAGAAGCTGGGATAAAGATCAGTGTGGCTAAAACCGAGCTTCTGGTCCTTTTAAGACAGCCTGCTCAGTGCGCTCTCCATGTTAGGGGAGCCTCATTTAGAAAGGTGGAGAAATTCAAGTATCTCGGGATTGCATTCACGAGTGATGGACGGCAGGAGAAAGAATTGGATGCTCGGATCGGTGTAGCAAGCTGTGTCAGACGTGAACTGTGGCGATCCGTGGTAACGAAACACAAGCTGGGTAACAAAGCCAAGCTCTCCATCTTCAAATCTATCTTTGTCCCCATTCTCACCTATGGTCATGAGGCTTGGGTAATGACCGAAAGAGTGCGATCGCGGGTACAAGCAGCCGAAGTGAGATTTCTGAGAGGTGTGGCAGGTGTTACCCTACTAGATAGAGTGTACAGCAGCACAATAAGGGAATCTTTAGGTGTTGAGCCGCTACTTCTCCGCATCGAGAGATCTCAGTTGCGCTGGTATGGCCACGTGATAAGGATGCCGCAAACTGGTCTTCCTAGGCAGTTGTTATTTTCCAAGCCGGTGGGTAAGAGACCAAGGGGTCGGCCTAGAACCAGGTGGCTAGACTACATGGAGAATCTGGGTTCGAGTCGCTTGGATATTACCAGGGAGGACATGCGCCTGATGGCGGAAGATCGCGATCGCTGGAGATCCTCCATAGGGCTGCTGCCCCCGCGACCCTAACGGATAAGCGGGTTTGAAAAGTAAGTAAGTAAGTTTTTAACAACGGAAAGGAATGCCGTGAACACAGTTTTACAACGTACCTTATTTTCATCTTTTCCATCTACGGTTTTTAATTCACGTAAAGCCCACATATTTCTTTTCTTGAATACATCCTTATCTGACTTTTTTACTTGATATATATTTACACATATCGGTTTTTCGGTTGATACTGAAAAGACAAAGGGAAAAAAATAACGTTACAAGAGATCATTAGTAATGAAATGCAAGAACTAGCATCATCTCATCTTATCCTATTATGAATTGCTTATCAATCTTCTTGTTTGTTGTACGTTACCTGCAGCACAAAGGAAACTTATTTTCTTTTTCTTGCTTGCTTTTGTTACGTGAACAATTCCTACTAAACGTTCATCGCTTGGGCGAAAAACATCTCGGTGAAGACTGTGGCGAATCGCAGCCATTTTTTTAAGAAAAATCTTCTCTAATAGATAAATTCAAGGATTCACATCTAAATGGGGAAGAATAAAGATATAAGACATTTTTATCAAGATATCCATAATAGAATGTAGAATGAAATAAAGAAGAGGGTCCAAGTAAAGCAACGTAAAGATGATGTACACTACATGATCGAAGGAGTTGGGACACCCCTGTGAACACCTACTGTAATTGGGGGACTGGACTGGGCCTGCTCATCAAGGTGGATGGAAACCTCAATGCTGATGGCTACAGGACCATTCTGGATAACGGGGCACTTCCAGCGCTGTGGGAACGCTTCGGTGATGGGCCGTTCCTCTTCCAGCATGACAATGCGCCTTGCCATAAAGCAAGATCCATATCTGACTGGTTTGACGAGATGCGGATTGGTCCACCCAGAGTCCTGATCTCAACCCCATCGAACATCTTTGGGACGAATTGGAACGACGTGCGAGATCCAGGATGGTTTGCCCTAAATCTGTCCAGGAACTGACCACGACACTCCTCGAGGAATGGAGGTCAATACCTGTGGACACATACCGTAAACTTGTGGACCGTATGCCATGTAGGGTGGAGGCAGTGATAGCAGCTCGGAGTGGTCTTACACACTAATGATTTAAGCTTTTCGCTATCCTGGACCCTCTTCTGTATTTTAATTAATGTACCGCATTTCTCAATGTAACAATCTTAAGTATTTACGTTTAGGAACACCTTGAAAGAGGTGGTAGAGGAAGTCAAATGGAGCAAATTAAAAGTATGCCTGCAGTCAAATAAATCCCAGGAATTGTTCGATACAACACAAAATATTGGTTTAATCAACCAAATTTATTTTATCGCCTCAAAATAGGCCCCATTTGATGCGATACACTGATGCCAATGAATAATCTAGTTATGAAACCTTCTTATAGGCACTTCACAGAAAGTGCTGAATGCTTTACTGGGAATTGTGTTTTATGGCAGACTTGAAACTTTTTCCAGGAAATGGTCACATGGGACCATGTCTAGTAAATACGATCAAGATTAAAGAATTGATATGATAAAAAAAACCATCTTTTATTTCAATTATTCATATAAGAGCTAAAAAGATAAAATGTAACAATTTTTACAACTATAGGTACACTATATGATCACAAATATCCGGACACATGCACGTTTGCGCTCTAACCACGATTTCATGGAAATCAATAGGGCGTTGCACATCCCTTTGCCCGAATCACAGCTTCCACCCTTCGGGGAAGACTTTCCACCAAATGTTGGTAGGTACTTTCCGGAATGTTCCTCCATTCCTCCCGAAGAGCGAGAATCAGTTCAGGTACAGAAGTTGGCCGATGTGATCTGGTCCGCAAGCGTCTTTCTAATTCATCCCACAGACTCTCTATAGGATTGAGGTCGGGACTTTGTGCTGGCCAACCCATTTCTTCGACCCCTGAGTCCGCAAACCACTGCTGTACACGCCTCGCTTTGTGGCACGGAGCATTGTCGTCTTGGTAGAGAAATGGCCCGTTTCCGAAAAATTGCCACAATGTTGGAAGTGCACAGTTGTCCAAAACATTCAGATAACGGTCGGAGTTCATGATTCCTTGCACAGGAACGAGCTGGCCCAGTCCGTACCATGAAAATGAGCCCCACACCATGACTCCTCCTCCTCCGAAATTGACTGTGGGCTCTGAGCACTCAGGTAAGAAGCGTTCTCCAGGTATGCACCAAACCCAAACTCGTCCATCGGATTGCCAGAGTGTGTAGCCAGATTTGTCTGTCCACATTACACGTTTCCATTGGTCCATTGTCCAGTTTCTGTGGGCTTTGCACCACTCCAGACGTCACTTGGCGTCGACCCTGCTGATGTGGAGCTTGTGGGCAGCAGCACGGCCACGGAATCCCATCGTGTGCAGTTCCCGACGAATTGTCATGGTACTGGCATCGTTTGCAGAGGCGTTTCGAAACTCCGTGGCAATTTTTTCCGCCGAGGACTTCCGGTTGCTGCGGGTGACACGACGAAGCACTCGACGGTCTCTGTCCGTTAGTTTCTTGGGTCTACCGGTTCGTTGTTGAACTGTTGTTGATCCCTGGGTCTTCCATTTCATAACGACATCGCCTACTGTTGACTTGGGTATCTGAAGAAGGCTGGAAATGTCACGCACGGACTTGCCGCATAGGTGACGTCCAACGATGGTTCCACATTGGAACTCACTGAGCTCTGCCGAACGACCCATTCTTGCCAATGTCCAAGCAGAGTTGTGTCTGAAGGTGTGGGAAGCTATTTAAATCATGTGCAAGTCATTATCATGTGACATTGGGCCAATCGATGATCTGTGAGGGGTGTCCGGATATTTTTGATCATATAGTGTATAAACTTCTTTTAACAAAAAAGAATATATGTAATTCAAAATACGAGCAGGGAGGGTTAACTAAATAGTTCCTTTTAACAAAAAAGTGCATGGGAAAGCACTATTATATACAGCCAAATTACAAATTGATCAAAAATTGATCAAATTCCCAGTAATTTTAGAGTTACGCGTTCAACATTGTAACCCGTGCTCACATGCGAGTACTAACCAGCACGTGTTACGATTTTGAATACGTAACTCGGAAACTATTCATTGGAATTCGGTCAAATTTTAACGGTCCACACAGTTTTATGTACCTTGTTGTTTTACCAAAATTCATCATTCTAGATGTTACAGAACTTGAGTTATTAACTTGTTGATCTTGGTGGTGGCATTTTTATTTCTGTTCATATCTCAGTTATCGTTCAAATTCGAACCCACGTTCATATGAACTTTTTTGCTTAGAATCACTCATACTACTCCCTTCCAAGTTTGTACAGACCGTTCATATACACCCTGTATACATAAATTAATGTATAAAAAATATTATTATTTCTAATTTTTCATGTCTGTTGAAATTCAACAAATGGCTCGGAAAATATTACGAAGCTCAACAACCGGCTCGCAAAATCTTAAGTAGTTCAACAACCGGCTCCAGCACACCACTGAATTTAACCATCACTGCTTAGAGGGGGGGGGGGGATGGGGGGCACAGCCCCCCAGTTTTTAAAAAATAAATTCACTCACCTCGGTCGCATGATCAGTCATCGTGTGATGTGCAGATAGTTAACATTAACCATATTATTTATTATTATTATTATTATTATTATTATTATTATTATTATTATTATTAAAGTGGGTTAGATTATTGTTGTACAATGCCAATGAGAATCTTGGCACTGATTCCTTGAGGAAATATTGTGCCAAACCCAGGGACCAACACAAACATCCATCCTCTCGGTGAGGTTCGAACCCGTGACTCGCTGGTTTCGAGAGCGACAAGGCCTGTATCTTAGCGCTTTTGGCCACAGAGCCAGCGATACACATGCGCATAATGAAATTCTTAATGTGGCCCAGTGTTTCACTAAAATGTGAAAATACGAATGTAGCTAAACAAAAATAAGAATTTAAATAGGGCACAACTGAAAAGAAAACAAGATTCCTGCAATTGTCACGTTATAATATCTGAGGCTATGAGTCTCTGAGACTCCACAGTGTAGTTCCAGGGTTAACAATGAATGTTAATGTATGGGTAAGCATCACTGGCTGGTTAGTCTGTAGTTTTTACTGAACAGATGATTATTTGAGCTATAAGGTGGAGGCTCCAATTTCTGTATACAATTGTGAATACCATGTTCGTTTACACTATTGTCATAAGAAGAGCAGTACTGTTAAGATGATGTTAACAACTTTTGAGTGATCTCTTAGCATTCTTTGGATGCTTCATGAATTACTTCGTGGAAATATATCTATTTTGCGATAAGTGTTCGCTGTTGTTTATCACAGAACAGCAGAGCCAAATTTACGATGGGGGAGGGGTCACAGGCGGCGGATACTTCTCGATTTAAACTAAGGCACCAAAATCAGTTATTCTGTCTTCAATTGTACATACTTCTTAAAATAAGTAAATTTGATTGATAAGTAAGCAAATTAAGTTGATATAGTAATTCAATATTAATAATAATATCCACCTCTTTAAATGACACTTAACATTTTATTCCGACTAAATAATATCTATTAACTGAGCGATTAAACGTACCTGTCAGCATCGTAGATTTTTTTGTAACTGCTGGTTTCAAATTTCAAATTTCACTCAAATCCAACTTATAAGTGGAATTTATATTTGGAGACACATCATTATTCAAATATGATAATTATGATTATTCAAATAAGAGAACACCTTCAGCTGAGGGCTGCATACGAGACCATTTTGTTCGCCGCCTAAACCGAAACCGAATAACAAGTCGGCGGTCATCAGCCTCGTTGCATTGTAGAAAGTAGAAAAGTCCAGAATAGCGTTCCCTAATTTTCACGAGTAATATCGGCTAGCCCTATCGCATTCATGCTTTAAGTTTAATAGGATGTCATCTGTACTGAATAAATAAATGATTTGTCATATTTTTAAAAATTATTTTTGATAAACATGCGTGGGAAAAAATTCAGTGGCCGTAATCCTCAGCTGACGGACGGCCATATTTCTCCATTGATTGGCCGTAATGGTCGTTCTTCAGCTCATATTCATTCACTGATTTTTTTTTTTTCCCCACATGTATTTCTCAAAAATATTTTTAAAAATATTAAAAATTATTTATTTATTAGAAGAGCAGATGAAATTAGGCTATGACATGAATACGACAAGAGTGGCCGAAATCATTTAGGGAACGTTATTCTGGACGTTTACCAATTCTATGACGATTTCGACCAAAGGAGGAGCTCCTGCTGTTTTTTGTCTTCGCAATTTCTTCCATCTAGAGGCTTATTACTCAACTATACCAGCAATTTTTAGTGATTTTTGGCATACACAAAAACATGTAGATCTGGATATAAAATATCCAAAGTGGCAACACTGTACGAGGGTGTGTACGTGTATATCCATGATTTTTCTGGAAAATAAATTTGGTATTTCAAGCGGCTCGTTCCATCATCCAAAGTCGCCGCGCGGTCTCTAAGACCGCATTTTGAAACCATTTTTTTTTTTTAATGTTCATAAATAAAATAATTGATTTTTTTTTCTATCTGTCACTTAATTTACCTCATTGTTAATATTATATAAAAAATGCAACTTTTCGAAAGAAATTTAAAAGCCCATCTTTTTCCCTCAAAAATTCGACATGATTAAATCAGGAAAGGCATTTATTGTTTAAAATTTGTATTTTGCGGTATTTTTAACATTCATACATACATACCTTTCTATATTAAAATGTAAAAGGAAACAATTATAAAAATGAAAGATAGCAATCATTTTCTCGGAGGATAAAAAAGGTTAAATTCCTGTCTTTATTTTCCTATTTTGTATAAACTTTTTTCTTCATTTTACCTCAAACATTTGGATCACCTTCGAAATTATCAATTTTGTATTTTGTTATCGTCACTTTCTTCAAGGTTATTGTTTTCTGTTATCAACATCATCTGGCATAAACTTCAAAAGACTGCATCTTTTTTCAACCAGATTCTTCCCATTCACAAGTTTCTTTCCATCTATTTTTCAAGATTGGTGACTTTATATTTATTTTGTTTTTTTTATATATGTTTAATTTACGATTTTTTACTCATTAAAAGGAGAATATCCAGATTTAAATTTAAAATAAATTACTTTTTCATCAAATTTTTTTAGTAACGAAGTTGGTGGCGCGCGGTCCCTGAGACCGCATGTCTTGTTATATGCAACAATTAGCAGGCAATCACGGACTCAGACACAATGACTTCTAGAAGGGTCCAAAAT
>JAHWFO010033567.1:36503-78972 GCA_023313115.1 Rhysida immarginata
AACATGTTCGAGGAGAGGTGGTCATATTAATGTGTCCCGACCCTGTATATAGACCTTTATGAGGGGGCTGGGGGAGGAGGTAACTTTGAAATCTTAAATAGGAACCCCTATTTGTAATGGTATATGCAGATTGTACACAATATTCGAGAAATATATATATTTGGTGTTTTTTCAATTGATCCAACCATTTAGGAGATAGAGGCTCTCAAAGTGTGGAACTTTTAAAGTTTTGAACCCAGTTTTATCGACGAAGACAAAGAGATAGAGAGTGGGTCTTACAGACATTCCTATTCTACTTTTTAATGCTCTTTAAGAATCCGAAGTCAGAATTTCAAAAATTCAAAATTTTTTAATGCACAATTAAACTTTTGGGGGCAGCAGTCCTATGGAGACATAGTCTATGCGTGTGTATTGAAAAATATTGGATTTTTGAAATTCTGATACTGGTACGACTGGCGGCTAGGGACAAGGTGGAACATGACGGAGAGCATGGCGAAACCTGTAACCGGCCGAGGGGAAACCAACTGCCCCCTGTAACCCTTGGTTTCCCCCCGGCAGGTTACAGGTTTCGCCATGCTCTCAATCATGTTCTGCCGTGTCCCTAGCCGCCAGTCTGGTACATACCTTCTGGACGTAACCATTTTCCACTGGTGGTCACACTAAAGTCTAAGAAAAGAAGGACACGTCTTAAAAATAGCCAGGAGAACTTACGGTTGTAGAAATGTGATGTTCCATACTTTCAGAGAAATAAATTGTGGTGCATTACTCTTCGAACCCTCCTTGTGTAGAAAACAGAAGTTCTTTCATCACCAATCTTCACACAAAGCTCATCCACTGCAGCTTCTCTCATGCAACCATCCATGTTCGCAGTAAATTCCGGGCTACAATGTTTCTTTCATCTTCCTTTTTTATTACAAGTAAATAATTTATTACATAATTTTCATTAAAAATAAACAAATATACAGTATTTATAAATGTACAGAGATCTTGCCAAAAAAATAGCCCTGCAGTTCCAAAGGGACAAAAACTGAAACAGTGTGTTGATTGCCGCCCCTTTCTTGAGATTAATAAATTTTCTTGATCTACATCTAGATGTGATAAAAGAAAAAGGACGCTGAACAAACTGATTTGTCAAATCTTTAACCAACTTTTTTTTTCAATATCCGCTATTTAAGAATTCTGGAGTATCAATAAAATCTGTTTACATATGTTGCTACCTTCTCCAACTGTACTTTCCGCTCTTTCCTTTAAAGAAGACGTAGAAAAGAATTAACCTTTCTCACATAACCATTCAACTTCATCCTTTCCTGAATGGATACTATGCACATCAAACATTTTGAGCTACTTCTAGGTCCTGGAGTCCTAGTGTACACAAATTAGAACTGAACCAATTTAGTTTACAGAAAACAAAAAGATCAAGCAAAATCTTTTTTTGATTTATCCTAGTTAATCTTACTTTCTACGACACAAATGCCCATAACTGGCCCACAAGTGTTTTATTTATTTAATTAATAAAAATTAATTAAAACAAAAGATGTTCTATGGTTTGTCTTCTGCTTTAAAAAAAAATTAATTCCTGCTCATGCACAAAAAGAGTTGCATTCCAGTCCTGCTATCTATGAACTAAAAACGAAGTACACATGCTTAAGCTGTATCAATCCACACTGAAAAAAGAAACTGAAACTATTCCAAAGCATCTGCTCAGTTGCTTGTATAATTGAAACCTCCTACTAATAGAAAAATGCACAACAATTTTTATTAACAAACAAAAACCATACACGTATATTGTTTTTTACATATGAGACGATTATAAAGTTCACACAATTGCATTGAAGGCATGACCGTAGGGCAACCAAATTTGGTGAAGTCACCAATCCCTCTCCACATAGGGATGAAGTAAACGCAGAGGCCCATCCCCAGCCGCAATACTGGCCTCGTGATCGCTGTGAAGTCTCTTCCCACAAGTGGCTTTTTTGTTTTCCTAACCAGGAAAAACTCACTGGGTACCTGTCTGAACTTATTTAGGAAGTCGAATAAGCCACTTCGTGGGAGGCGATTTACCGTAAATATTCTACTATAATGCGAAAAATTTTGACCTGAAAAACCACCTAAATTTGTGGGATCGCATTATACAAGAGGGGAAAATTTGCGCTACAACAGCTGGGGAGGGGGGAGGGTCTGACTAACTTCAAACGAAAATAGTGTATAACATTTAATATATTGGTATATTTATAGTGCATTATACAATATATACGGTACATTAATTCGCTTTTTATCTCAATTTCCCATCCACTTTTCCATCACCAAAAGTTAACTTGGAGGAGGGGGGAGGTGATTTCAAACGAACTTCGATTTGATGAATTTCAAACGAAAACTAGCATATAATATTTAATATACTGGCATATTACAGTATATTATGTTGTATATATGATATATAGCACATTAATTCATTTTTTTTCTCAATTTTTCTTCCCCAAAAGCTAATGCAAAAGTGAATTCTCAAAAACAAGATGGCGGCCATTGGCGAAAAAAACCACTGTGATAACGTTTTATTTACAGTATTATAATAATAATTTCTCTTGTATCATTTATTGATAATAATTGAACAATATAGTCATGACTTAAATAAATTTGTAACTATAAAGGTGAAAAGTGAAAAAAATTTTCGTTCAGTAAAATTTTTAAAATAAATTCTATCTCCTGAAACTGTCCAAAAACGTTTTCTAAAGTTCAAATGAATATTTAGTGGCATAGAGTACTTAATGCATGAATACATAATGTGTACTTTAATAATTTCAAAAAATGAACATACATTAAAAGTACACATATATCATAACTGTATCGTTTTTGTCTTCCTAAAAATTAAATAACCTTTTATAATAAACCACCATTTGTACTGTATTAAGGAACTTTTTGAAGAATCAGGCGACAATGAATCAGATTTTGAAGTTTTTTTAGTTGTATACATCCAGGTTATTCATTTTTCAAATTGTAAAAATAGTTTTTTTTTCTGTACATTCTTGCATATTTTATTTCTCCTAAGTTTGCGACGAATCAAAAAATGAGGATCGCATTAAACAAGAGGGAAAAATTTTTACTGGTTTTTTTGGCCTCTGAAAATGGGATCGCATTATACAAGAGTTCGCATTATAGTAGAATACTTACGGTAACAGCAATGATGATGATGTTTGTTTGGTTGGTATTAACGTCCCTTTCAACTACTATGGTCATATCAGGACTGTGTTACAGGAGCCGCAAATTTTGCCTCGCAAGGGTTCTTTAACAAGCAGCCGGCAAGCGACTACACGGGACCAATGGCTTACTCCCGTTCCGAAGGAAGTGCGTGGAACATCCTAGTCGTCCTCGGCCAGGATCGAACCTGCATCCTCGAGCATCAAAGGCTATCACGCAACCACTGAGCCACCGAGGGCGATACAGCGGTGATGAGGTCATTTCTTCTTTTAAGGAGTGTTTTTTCTGCTAGTGTGGAGAGGAATTGGTGACCCCACCAAATTTGGTTGCTGTATGATCATTCATTCTATGCAATTGTATGAACTTCATGACCACTCCTCACACAGTATAAACCACTTAATACGAAACCACTTAATATAAAATTCTTTTTCCTGCCCCAATCCTCTCATCCTATTAGTACGAAATAATTTTAATAAAATTTTGAGAAAATTATAACTAAATATCGTTTTTGAGAAAAAGACAACTAAGATTCGATGATGATATTATCAAAGACATTCAAAAACAAAAGGAAAATGGCAGATCGGATAAGAAAGCAATGAGGAGGGAATTGTTCTTCTGTCATCCAAGAAGGATGATGAAACCTTAGAAATCATAAAATCGTGTACCAATAAGATGTTCCATATTAGACAGCTAATTTAAAATCAATACTTTTATAAATAAGAAATTAATAAGTTTGCGAAATCAATCGACTATTTTTATATGTAATTAGCAATGAAATTTGTATTTATGGTACAAACTTGTCAAACTTATTACAGTACCGTAATTTTTGGATTATAATGTGTGTATTATACAATAAAAAAAAGTTAAAGTAATCATCACTGTGCATTATACAAAGTGCGCGTAATATTCCAATTTTGATGTGAAAATTCCAAGCTCTACGTGAATATTTCTTTATTCTATATAAAAAAAAACTAAATAAATAAAATGCAGTTCTTAATTCAAAATTCGATACACGGTATCCTACCAAGTGCAAAGCTCTTGCATGGGATGCTAAGCTCTAAGCCAATGGGCCCTGCAGGCCAATTGTGTTGATAGCTGATAGTAAGGCAAGCACAATATACTGAAACTGTGAAACTGTCCCACCTGAACAAATGATGTACCTTCACTATTCAAATGCCGATAGAATTTGAATAACTAATTTATTTTGTAATAAGATGTTTACTTTTTTTTTTGCAATAACCTGGAGGCACATAATACACAGATGCGCATTATATACGGGAAAGTTCCAAAACGCACAAAAAAAAAAGAAACTAGATGTGCATAATACACAGGGACGCATTATAATCCAAAAATTACGGTATAAAATTTACATGGAGCATATACACCTCTTCGGAATGTACGAATTTCGGATATTACAAATGACATCTTGTCCACTTGGATTTCGTATTAAGCGGATTATACTACATTAATAAATTGGTTGGGTCTTAATTCCCAATACTAAATTTTAAGGTATGAATTTTGAAGTCCTGAATAACAAGTTTACGTCAGATGTGGCTTCATTAAAAATTTGATTATTCTATTTGTTAAATTATTGTTGTTAAATTATTAAATTTACTCAAATTGTTGTAAATGCATTACTGCATCAGTGCTAAATCTGTGTTGTTAAATTTTCAAATACAGTCGAACCTCGATATCTCAAATTTCACGGAAACAGAAAAAAAAAAAATTCGAGATAAAGATTTCGAGATATGGAAGGTTACTTTTAAATGAATATTTTTAGGTTAATAAAGGTGCCGTGAGAGTACAGAGAACAATAGATAAAATGGTACATGTATAGAAAGTTATGTTATGTACAAGTGGTGCTACTATCCCGTCTCAGCTTCAGTTGAGTGACATCACCGAAAAACCATTGCTTAATCAGGCATAGTACACAACATCGTATCTTTCCGCCACTAATTTTTTTTTTTTTTAATTTTTCCTGCCAAATTTTTTAAAAATTTTGTCAAATGGCTTTTCTATCCATTTATTTTTTATTATATCGAGGAGAAAAATATGAAATATGACTGCAGACAGAAATTTTGAACTTTTTATTTAGAAATTTATTTAAACTATTTCTTCATGCGGACGAACTTTAACTGCTTCACTCATGACATCACTCAACCAAACTTGAGATGGGGTATAGGGTGTCAGAAATGCAGAAAGTGTATATTTTTATAAATATCTCATACACAACAGAGATTTGCCCACAAGACCGAAAAAGTTTTTCGTTACACGTGAGAATCATCTAACTTTAACAGAAGTGACGTCAAATTCTTTTCATTTTCATACAAAAAATTTCTCATACTGAAAAAATCTTAACTCTCTAATGTATTTAAATATTTTGCATTTCACTGATACACGAATTCAAAGTAGCGAGCTTTTCCGAGAAAAAGTTTTGAGATAACGAAGGAAATTACATTGAATTAATAATGAAAATGCAGGGAAATAAAAATTTTTCGAGATATCGAGGTTCGACTGTATTTGTAATCTCTTGACTTTGAAAATTGCAACATAGCCGAAACCATCGTCAGTCATTACATTAAAAACTTAAAATTGCAAGAAAGACCCAACCACTTATATATGTTGTCAAGAGATGGTGCTGCTTGCTGCTGCCATCAAAATAGTAATCTCTGTGATTTAGGATTAAGCTGCAAAATAAGTGAAATAGCAGTATCAACGGATTATATTTCCAAAAGTAATCGGAACAAGTTACTTTTGAGCAGCATTCAAGTAGTAATTCCATGGTATTTTACAAAACAACTAGCCAAAGTGAAAGGGTTTATTTCTTATGTTAAATTGGAGTGACACGGTGAAACGATAAAACTAATGCATGCACATTCCGATTTTAGTTCATTCTTACTGGCACCAGGGTATCATACAAAGCTCTTATTATCAACATTAAAAAATAACTTATTTACCGTATTTTCGCAAATATACACCACGGGTTATACACTTTTTTACATACGTGGGTGGGGGTGCAGGTTATACGAGCGTACAGGGTATATTCGCGAAAAAAATGGTAATTAATTTATAAAACAAACTAAGTTTCCTTTCAACTGGTAAGAATGATTTTGTGCCAATTCATGATATTTGAGCAAAATGTGAAAGAGCTAAACACAGGACCACAATCACGGTTTTCTAAAAATAATGAATAATTTATGGAATGATCGGGAAGTATTATTGAACAAATACCCCCCCCCCCCAATTAAAAATGGAAATTGTGCTCTGATCTCAACTTCATAAAACGGAAATAAAAAAAAAAAAAACTAACTTAGTCACGCTATGACAGATTCCGCAATGGCAGAGCTTCGACACAAAAGAAATGACGTCAAGGGAGTGCGGAAATTGGGCGGAAAACACGATAGAACTGAGATCTAAATTTGTCGTTGCATACGTCAACAGCAGGTAGCCAATCAGGGCAAATTTAGAATTTACATCATCCCTATAAAAAATCCAAGAGCTGAAAGTTTGTTTTGCTTCTTTCATGGCTCTGTAGTAGATAAACCTGAGCGGCAATATGTTCATGTGTTTCAACAACGAAGCCCCAATAAATGTTGTTTGAGATTCATTGTAACATAGGACAGATCGGATGAAAGAATCCACGTCCGAGTTCGATCTTTGACACGAAAGACACGAATCCCAGCATTCATTTCACAACAACCTTCTCTGCACTTATGAGAATAATCATGAGGGTTTTGCAAAGGAAAGTCTTTACATCTGACATCGCAGAATCAGTCCTAGTGTGAAGCAGGCTTAATTACCGCATTCTCATTCCATCACAAAATAAAGCAGCCATTTACAGATGAACAATGATATTCATGTTCCTTCAACTTCCCCACCTCTAAATCACATTTTAAAAAAAAAAAACAAAAACTCTTTTCGAAAAACGATAACAACAACAACAAAAAAAAAAAATCTGGAATATATAAACGACAAAGACAACTCCAATGAAAGTGAACCACTCCTCCCTACGCCACAATGTTTTGTCCAGTAATCACGTATTTGCATATAAAGCCTGTTGCTTATGTCGAAGTCACATGCAATTGCGAGATTGAGTGATCGTGAATTGAATCTGGAGCAGACAATTAACACGTATGCTCCAAAAACTGAACGGCTGATCGTCAACCCCTGGCCGATAATCAACACTGCATGTTATTGTGTTACTCTGGGACAGTTTGCATCAAAAAAAATAAAAACTGCCCACTGCTGCAGGATGCCATCTTACTCTAGACAATGCACGGCCTGATAAGGCTGGGATAACTATCAAAACATTGCAAACATTTGGGTCGGGAAACTGTGACTTTCATGTTTTCGGAATGTTATAGCTTAGGCAATGAAAGACGGGACCAATCAGATTCATTCTCTTATTGATTGAACATATCTAATGGTTAACAAACAATTTGGTGGAGGAATCCAGCGAGGAAGATAGCGATCTAGGCATTCAACCACTGTCACAGTCTCATTACCCTGACGGTTTTTATCAAAAATGACCTTTTAAAAGGCCACAGAAACATGTCAAAAGATAAAGAAATCAGGTATCAATGGGCTAGTCTTGAAGATACCCTCTTCATTAGAAGGCAGAAAAACCTAACCAATCAACTTGTGCTTCAATCTGATTACCTGCCACTATTTTTCTGCTTCCATCTTTGGCTGTGACAGCCATAAGAAACAACTAAAAGGTCGACGCTGAAGTGCAGTTAGAAAATTTTCAGCAGAAATCCAGAGACTTTTAAAAGCGGGATAAATGGGCTTGTTGGTCATTGGGATAAATGGGCTTGTTGGTCATTGGGATAAATGTTTGTTGGCTCACTTTCATTTTTTAAACGGTTAAAAGAAACTCGAGTCTTGAATTTACCCTAACAGGTGGAAGAATCTTGTTTTACGTAGGAATAGCAAATAAGTACACCTTAGAAAACGAACTAGAATATACACCTAAAGTATCTGGCATTCGTGTTGGAACGCATTAAAATCATTGCTCACTTAACATTGCATGTTTCGTCCACTTTTGAAATCTCTAGAGTCGAACTTTAGAGTTTGTCTTATCCCTTCCTAAATGAAGCAAACGTCTTACAGGTTTGCGAGTTTAAAATGAGAAGAGACTGCAGGAATAAAAAATATAAATAAATATGTTTGCCCCCCTCTAAATCCTGGATTAAACTATCCAAAAACGTATCAAAATATTCTTTAACAATCAGTAGCAAGAGCACTACTGAAACCCATAACATCTGGAGTAACGTACAAATGTATTGCATGTCCGTTATTCAAACTGCCTGCGTGTAAGTACTTTTTTAAACGTTCAGGGGGGAAATATTATGTCTAAAAATATTTTGTTCTTTTTTATTTTTTTTTCTCCTCCACTTATATCGGTGCCATTTCTAGTTCTTCTTCAGGATCTGACGTCAGTAAATGATGTCCTTCTTTGGTTTTTAAGGATCCCCAACTGAAAACTTGACTCAGAAGGGAACCCTTACTCTCTGAGAATGTTATACCTTCATCACCTTGGTGAAGAGAAATGTCATCCATATCTATCATAGCACTTTTAGTTTTTAATGCTTCTAAGTATTCTGAAGTTTCTAACTTCTGTTTTGTTGGCTTTTTATACCTTAAAAAAACAAACAAAAAAAAAACCACACCAAACGAAAAACGATTTAAAAATGTCTTGGATTTAAAATTAAATCAAAAAAGATTAAACCGAAAGTTGAACGTACCATTTCAAAAGTAAAGATGAACACACAACAGAAACAGAAGACGCTGCCATTGCAGCTGAGCCCATCCATGGTTGAAGAGCAAATCCTATCGGAATTAAAGCTCCTACAATTCGCAAAAAAAAACATACAAATAAATAAGTAATAAACAATACTGACTGTGTGCCCACACAGAAGATCATTCACACTTTATGGAAACGATATTAAAATCACTTTTACGTGCATGCAAATTTATCTGCATGAAGGGGAATTATGGGTAAGAAACGTCTAGCACATAAGCACGTGTTGGTGGTATTATCATTCTGTTTTCACATAAGTATGCCACCGAAAGTGGACCGTTGATTAGAAGGGTACGTTACCGCCCTATCCAATGAGAATTACTCGTACAGTCAAATATTAGGGTCAGTCAAATGAAAACGAGATTTTTAAAGGGATTGGTACATACCTGAACAAATTTAGAAATAAACACCGTGGGGGTTAAGGCAAGCATCCCATCTATCCACGAGTTGACCGATTCCCTTCTCATAAAATTCCCTTGGCTGCTGAAGCAGAAAAGCCGCAACCTCCTGTTGGACTTCAGCATCCCAATGTGAATCGTCGTCGTTTCAACGGTCCGAAAACGTTAAAATCTCACAGTGCCATGTCAGGACTGTAGGGAGGATGCTTTGGCCGTATGAGGCATGGCCTTGTCGTGAAGCAGGGTTACTCCAGCGGTCAGCATTCCTGCCCATTTGTTCTTGATGGCCACTCGCAAGCATTGCAAAGTTTCGCAGTATCGATCCGCATTAACGAAATTGCCCTTAGGCGTGAACTCGACGAGAAGAAGTCCTTTCAACACCGTGCACTGTTACTCCTTCCTCGAATTTTGGATGACGAATGCCATTACTTTATCTCACGTCTTGCTTTGCGAACCGCATACAACCAAGTTTCTATGAACAGTAACGATTCGCGTGATTACCTAACATGCACGAATGTGCCCGTCTGCTACAATGCACCTTTGCATGCAGATTCTTACTGTCATTTCTATAATCTCGTTTTCATTTGACTAACCTTCACAGTACAACGCTGTAAACAAAAAGGTCTTGCCATTTCTAAGAAAGGGATTTTCGATATGCTCAATTCCCGTGATAAATCTCGATCCGCAGAAAGAATGGGTTGACTGTCGAGTCTGATAGCGCATCCCAAGAAAGTGAGGACCACGAACGTCATTTGAAGAGTACGAAAATTGGTCTCCGTCGAAAATCCCCCAACACAAAAAAAGTATTGCTTCGAACTAGGAATATCGCCCGCAACAGTAAACAAAATTATCAACAGAGATTTGAATCTTCGTAAAGTCCACAAGCCGAAAGTTCATAAGCTCTTGCCTCGTCACCTCGCAGAAAGCATTACGAGAAATTCCTAGCCGGCGACAAGTGGAAAAAGATTGTTACATTGGATGAAGCATGGATCTACCTAAGTGACTGTGGGAAAAAAAAGAGCAATATGCTACCGGAAACACGATGGAAATGATCGTCATATGTGGTTCAGAGAATGTTGCGAATGTTTTCCATCCGGATTCATGGTGGTTGCAAGATTTTGCTACGAAGCCAAGCTGAAGCTGGTAAAAGTGGATTCAAAAGTGAAAATCAACTCTAGCTACTATCAGACTAAAGTTCAAGGCCCCATGTTCCAAGAAGAAATCCTGCGACTGTATGGAAAACAATTGTCGAAATGTGGTGCTCCTTCAGGACAAGCATCGAGCCACACTTTCAGATCGATGGCAGAATTCTTGACTCAGCTGCAATATAATGCCGGTTCTCTTTAACCACATCCTCACCAAATCACCTGATGCCGCCCCAATGGATTTCTGCCCTTTCGGGATATTCAAGAGAGCCCTCAGGAAGCGACAGTGCAGAACTTTGACTGGCCTTTGGAAAGCTGCGCAAGAGGAATGGGACAAACTAGACCTAGTAGCCCTCCGAACCAGCCTTATATCCAGCCTTATATCCGACACCTTATATCGGTGTCGGGCTATTGTCAAGAACCAGGGGAATCAGATAGAACATGACAGAAAAAAATAAATACAGATTGTTAGCCTAAAATTCAAAAAATAAAATAGTTTCCATAAAGTGTGAATGGCCTTCTGGATGAATATGTATACATAGAGGGTGATTAATTAAACTGAAAGTACTCGGAGCCCATCTATAGCTCAATTTCACAACTGGAACAGAACTAAATTTCATGACGACGATATGGGAAGAAGGATTCTATGAAAAAAATTGTACATTTACAGTAAACCTGTCTATAACGACCTCCCATGGGACCAAGCAAAAATGTTCATTAAAGCTCAGGTGGTCGTTATTTAAGGTGTCCCAAAAGGTCGTTTACAAACTTTACGTGCTGATCTGTCAGACAAGTTTTACATAAGAAGTTGTGTCCAAAAACTTGACTAGAGGGCGATGTTCGCAAGTGTGTTAGAGAGCGGAAAGTGGGATCATTTCAGGCAAGGATGTTGCAGGAGCAGATGCATTAGTTCAGCAATGAAGAATTGGTCGATATGCATTACGTTTATGGAAATGGATGGAATTTTGAACTTTTTCTGTAACCACGTAAGTTATTTGTTTGCATTTAAATGTCTTCCCAGTGAAAATTAAATCTTCAAAATATATTTCGAGGACCTCCAGGGTGCTTCCATAAAGTCCGACCGATCGCCAATAGATTACGTGGTACAGTTGAACCATTCTCAAGCGGACGATTTTGTCTGTTTGTGCTTTTAGGCAGCTTTGATGATGATTATTTGAAACTGAAACCTTGTCATTAGAAACATTTGATTTTCCAGACAGCTAAAGAGTTGAATTTCCAGAATTTTGTCTGGCTTTTTGAATCCACTCGACCAAATAGAAGCCGGCCTTGGAGTCCGTTCTCACCGTGTTCTACCAGTCATTATTTTTAGACAAGATTTTCACACACAATGAGTGGTCAAATTTTATGGAAACATGCCCAGTGATTTAAGAGCAACATTTGCTTGCCCTGACATAATAAACAATATCAGTAGGCTAAAAGAACCAGTGGTTACCTTTTTGTATCTCCGACTCTGACTAGTTGATTACAGAGAACAGTATAGTGATATAATTGGCACTTAGATTAGGACCCGATTGGTTGTGTAAGTGGTTGTTATAGACAGGTTTAGATACATATGGGATCAAAAACACTGGTCGCATTAGACAAGTGGTTTTATTCTAACAGATTTTCCATGTAACTTTCTGCGGGATGAGCAAAAGTGATTGTTAAGCTCAGGTGGTCATTAGCACAAGTTTTACTGTAGCTCTAAATGTCCTGATAAGAGAAAAAGTAACACTGTTGCAATCTACATAACCGAGATTATGCATAAAACAGGTGAGAATCCATATACAAATTCTCGGCACAGTGCAGGTAATTCAAACTATACAGACATGGGGAAAGCTCCAAAAGACATTCCGAGGAACAGTTTTGCTCAACATGAGTCTTACGTTACCTCAGTGCTTGCCACATTTGAATTTGTTTAATCTTCACCTGTAACAACACAGCAGCTGCTCTTCAAGAGTTTAGAACCTGTTCACAATGAATATAGACCCTCTACCAATTAATGTATTGAAATTCATGATTAAGAAGTTTAAAGAAACAGGCATGCTAACAGTTCAACCTGGCAAAGACAGACACCGATGTCTGAACAGACCGTTACAGATGTTGCAGCTGTGATCATCGAGGGCACAGGGAACCGTTGCTGATAGTAGCTGCTACTATCAGTGCCCAGGAAGTAATGCGATAACTGAATATGAATGTTATCTCAGTCTTCCAGAGAGTTCTCCACTTCTATCCATATAAAATCAGCTGCGTGCAGCAACTCCAATGCAACGATTATGATCAATTAACATTTCCTCTGACATTTCTTGCCACGACACTTGAATATGGAGAACTCTGTGGGTGATAAGGCCCATGGGTGATGATTTACTTCAACTTTGTTATTCATTTATCTGTTCTTTGTAAGTCCTTTTTTATAAAGCACAGCACCACCTTTTCCCCTAAATTAGTGACGTTTGAACTATAATTTTTTTTTTATTTTTTTGCGGAATCCTGCTTCCCATGTCGTCATTAGTCCTCTTACCAAATTTGGTGCTATTCCAGTTAAGAGATCAACGTCTAAATATAAATACTGCCAGTTTAATTACAAACATTCTGTATACACGAGGTCTGTTCAAAAAATTCCACAACATTCTATTTGGCTAATTATCTGGGTTAGATTAGGTTAAGGTGGGTGTTGTTCTTAAGTGAACCTCAAGGTAATCTAGAATAACAGGTAGGTCCAGTTTGTCAGAAGTGCTTAACGCGCATGCGTATTGTGACGTCACTGGAATACTTATGGCTTTACTTCCGGCGTGTGCGGTAGCCATTATTCTGGTCACAAAAGAAAACGTTTTCACGTAAAAAAACAAAACTCTTACGTTGATTTCTGAAGAAACGTTTATTTGTAAACTTACTATTTTATAAATTAAAATTTCCTAATGCCTGCATAAATAAAGTTATTAAGAAATAATATCGAAATTATCATCTGTCTCTTAACTGCCAACGGTTCCGACGAATCAATTTCGAAATCTTAACGAGGAATGATAACTAGGCCTAATGATAATGAGAAATACGTTATCGTCCTTGTCTCTGTGTTCGCTTAACTATCCGCACATTGCGCGACGAGTGAACATGAGACCAAGGTAAATGATTTTACATTTTAAAGACACCCACTCCCCTTCTAACGAACTGATATATAACCCTTTTTCTATTTAGTCTCAGTAAATTTCACTTACCTTGGTCGCATGATCAGTTATCGCGCGATGTGCTGATAGTTAACATCAACCCTGTGTTCACATTAAAAAGATAATACGTAAGTACATTTTACAGTAATTATAAATTACGTAAGTCCCTTCATATAATGGCATTATTATTTAATTAAAATATATAGTATAAAGAATGAGAATTGTGAAGGAAATGAACGAGTCGTCAAGTGTGGCTATCGCACGACTGCTTTCATTGCCGCCATGTTTTAGTTTCTGTTGAGGTTTCGATTTAGCGGGTATAGGTTTCGATGTATTCCAGTGACGTCAAAATACGCTTGCGCAGTAAGGCAATTTTTACTACTTCCGGCAAACTGACCCCCACCTTGTTCTAGATCACCTTGAGTGAACCTAGCATATAACCTCCCATTGTTGAATTGCCGAGTTCTGTTTGTTCATGTAAGGCATCTCCAGAGCATTTTGCAACTGTTTAATTTTCACTAAGAGCGACCTACGTGAACAGTGTTGTAGGATCATGCCACATAATCATGACTGAACGCTTAAATGCTTCCTGTTCCCAACCTGAAGGCAACGTTAAAATAGAAGAGATTTGACACCAAAGGAGATCGAGAAAAAATTCGCGTGATTCCGAAAGAAGCATTCCAGAACTGCTTCAAAAAGTGGAACCATCACTGGCACAAGAGTATTCTTTGGGGAGGAGAGTACTTTTGAAATAAACACCACTCACCTCTACGTTGAATGAATTCTTAAAAATCAAAAAGAAAGGTCCGGAACATTTTTGATCAGACCTCATATACCAAGTTCATTCACCTACCTGCTGCAACAGGAATGCCGATAATATTATAAATACTTGCAAATATAAAATTAATCCTTATCCTCCAAACAGTTTTACGTGAGAGATGCAAGCATGCTACCACATCAAGTAAATCATTCTGCAAAATAAAAAATTAAGTTCAAATTAAAATAAATGAGGTATAACTAGAGAGTAAACATATACTATGTGATAAATTTATGTACTTACTCTAATTAAAACGACATCAGCAGCTTCTACTGCAACATCTGTTCCTGTCGCTATAGCAATACCGACATCAGCCTGTGCAAGAGCAGGTGAATCGTTGATGCCATCACCCACCATTGCCACTTTATGTCCTTTTGCTTGGATTTGTTTGATTTTTGCTACTTTGTGCGATGGAAGAACCTGAGCATAGACTCGAGGAATGCCGACCTACCAATAAATACAATACAATTTTAAAAATCCCTTATTTAATGATGTCAACTTAAATTTCTTCAAGTGTGCTTTATACAGGGTAATTCAAAACGAATGGTACCAAGAAAAAACATACAAATGTTTGCCCTAACGAACTTATTTCACAAAAACCAAAATAGCAAGTTTCTATGGACATTCACAGATGTTCAATATGTGATGCCCTTTATGAAATCTAGGCAACTGTCAACTTCTTGCTATAATCGTATTTTCATGTCAATAACCCATGAGATGTGTGTCCGGATAAATGGCATTAAGTCAAGACCGTTCACCGTGGGTGTTGGACTCCGCCAAGGGTGCGTACTGTCGCCCATCTTGTTCATTATCTTTATGGACTGGATAGACAGGGGCAGCCGAGGCGATGAGCGTGTTTGTGTGGGCGACTGCCTGGTGGAGAGGTTGCTCTTTGCTGACGACCTTGTCCTCCTTGGGTCTTCTCGCATGAACCTTCAGCATGCACTAGACCGGTTTGCAGCCAAATGTGAAGAAGCTGGGATGAAGATCAGTGTGGCTAAAACCGAGGTTCTGGTCCTTTCAAGACAGCCTGCTCAGTACGCTCTCCATGTTAAGGGAGCCTCATTGAGACAGGTGGAGAAATTCAAGTATCTCGGGATTGCAGTCACGAGTGATGGACGGCAGGAGAAGGAATTGGATGCTCGGATCGGTGCAGCAAGCTGTGTCAGATGTGAACTGTGGCGATCCGTGGTAATGAAACGCGAGCTGGGTAACAAAGCCAAGCTCTCAGTCTTCAAATCTATCTTTGTCCCCATTCTCACCTATGGTCATGAGGCTTGGGTAATGACCGAAAGAGTGCGATCACGGGTACAAGCGGTCGAAATGAGATTTCTGAGAGGTGTGGCAGGTGTTACCCTACTAAATAGAGTGTACAGCAGCACAATAAGGAAATCTTTAGATGTTGAGCCGCTGGTATCACCAGAGATCTCAGTTGCGCTGGTATGGCCACGTGATACAGATGCCGCAAATTAATCTTCCTAGGCAGTTGTTCTTTTCCAAGCCGGTGGGTAAGAGACCAAGGGGTCGGCCTAGAACCAGGTGGCTAGACTACATGGAGAATCTGGGTTCGAGTCGCTTGGATATTACCAGGGAGGAGATGCGCCTGATGGCGGAAGATCGCGATCGCTGGAGATCCTCCATAGGGCTGCTGCCCCCGCGACCCTAACGGATAAGTGGGTTTGAAAAGTAAGTAAGTAATAACCCATGAACGGTTGGGGGGGGGGGGTTATAAGCCCAGCACCCTTGTTGTATTCCTTGTGAAATTAGCATATAATATACGTCACAGTAGTTTAATTATACAGTTTATACAATGTACAGTTCATTATACAGTACATTAATTCACTTTTAATTTGAATTTCCCATCACCAAAAACTAATACAAAGGTAACTTCTCAAAATGGCAACTTCAAAGCTCTGGATTACTAGACTCTTAAGGTACGTTCACAAAGACGCGGTACATCTGGAAGCAAGCAGCTGCGATGCAATGCGTCAATCCCTCTCCTGTTCACAAACACGCAGCAATTCAAGCTTTCCACTTGACGTTTCAAAATACTGCCACTAGGGGTAGTGCTGCACAGAACAAGTACTTCATGTTAAAAGTAAACATCCAGTCTCCATTACTGGCAAATTTTTATGCTGAACGTGTTTGTTGTTTTATAACGTGTCGGAATATTCATGCCAAACATTATTTCATCGGATGTAGATGAAGATATACTGTACTTCTATTAGCTTTATTTCAGCATCAGAGCACTCCCCACTCTTTCCAATGCTTCCATTTTGGCGCTCTCAAGAAGATTACCGCTGATTGGTAGAAAGAATTCACGTGACAACCTTGCCACTCTCGCCACATGTACCGCATAGGAAAAAGATGACCTCAAACGATCTCAGATCCAGCTTAGAAGCGGCAGATGCGGAATGAATCTGACTGGCTACCGCACTAATGAGCATTTCGGAAATGGCAGACTTTTTAATCTTGCCAAACGAAACTTGGAGAATTAAACTTTCGTGTTATTTCAGTTTTTGTGTAATAATTTCATCAAAGCAGTTGTTGGTACGTTTTCATTTTTTATACCATTTACTTTGAATTAACGTTCATTCACACATATGGGAAACGAATAGAAATTAGCGAATAGAAAAAGGCAGTGTAAAGGCAGGGGCTACACACTTTCAAAGAAACGAGTATTCAACATTATCAACGCATGTGGCAAAGCCCAGGAGGAAACACACTGAACATAGCGGAAGAGGAATTTATGGTATAGAAGATTAAAACATACAATTTTCATTTGTTTTCCTTATGTGTGAATGACCTTCAGTACTCTGCATAATTTCTCTGTTCTTACTTGTCTAGCAATAGCCAAAGCAGTCTTCTTGTTGTCACCTGTCAAAAGTATTACATCAAGGCCCATCTTTTTCAAAGTATATACAGCTAAATGGGCTTCAGGTTTCACTGTATCTGCTACAGCCAGTACAGCAACCAGTGTATCTATTAAATGAACATGATAATTAAAAATTATATACACTGATAACCAGATGATTAATAACTATACCCTTCTATCGAACGATTAAAAAATATAAGTTTGAATGCATACTGTTGATGGCACAAAGTACAGCTGTCTGTCCTTTCTCTTCATGTTCTTCCATCACATCATTGATCTCATTAGCAACATCCAACCCATTTCTTAGCATCCATTCTCGATTTCCAATGAGAACATCATAACTTGAAGAATTATCTAGAAGCAATGAATGAAAACCAATAACAACATACCAGCTACCATAAAGTAAATTAATCTACACTCAAAGGCCAAAAGTAACAGGACAGAAGTATGCAACAGAAAATGCTTCACCTACACACAATAATCTGGACTAATCCAAAGAGCACATAATGGTTGCGTCCACATACCCTTTATCTATTAGTATCCTAGTCGTTGTGATCATGGAAAGGCGATGAGAAAACTATCAGTCCAAATGTGGCATGAGTGCGTGCCAAAAGCAGAGGGCATGCCATTTCCGAGGTTATTCAGGAATTTAACATTCTGCGATTCACAGTGTATCATGTACACAAGGAATACCTTCTGGAAGGCATTACTACCAACCACTACAGCTTTCTGACCATGAGACTGGCAGTTGGCTAGAATTGTCCAGTCTAATCAACAAGTCACAGAACATAAAATCACTGCCACAATATAAGTGTTTCCAGACTCGTATCCAGCAGGTCATGCTTTAACATCCATGGTTTACAATAGGCCACCAACCTGTATACCACTGCTAATGCATAAACACCAGAGACATCGCGAACATGTCACATGGACCTTGGAAGACTACAGGCAGACATACGACAGTTCCAGCTACATCGAACTGATGGATATGTCTGGTTAGGGCATAGGCCCCATGAAGCCATGGACCCAAATCGTCAACAAGACACCGTGCAAGTTGGTGGTGATTCCATACTGGCATGGCATGGTTGGGTCCATTGGTCCTCCTAGCCATATCAATGAATAATTCCGTTAAGCACCTTGGTGACCATTTATACTTTCACGGATTTTAAGTACCCCCACAATGACGGGGTCTGCCAACAGGATAATGTTCGAAGGTATCGAGCCAAGTTGTGCAGAACCTGCATGAGGAGAATTCATGGGAGTTCCATTAAAATGTGACGGAACGACCTTTTCTCCTGCGTAACATGAACCCCACTATGTAAAAGGTTGCTCCCCGGTCATGAACCCCACTGAACAACTATGTGCAAATAATAATTCAGACAGCATGGCTGAACATCTTCCATGCCACGTCAAGTTACTTCTCTTTGTCGGGCCAGAGGGTGATCAACACGTTACTAAGCAGTATCCCATGATTTTTGGCCTCGAAGTGTAGTTACATTTTATTTATTTTTTAATTTAAAAGATCCTCTACCTATATCCACCAATGAAGCAAGTGGTTCGAGTTTTGCTACGCTGTTACTATGCTTTAATGCAGAATCAATCACCACCTTATCCGATATACCGTTTTTAGTGGGAGGTAGAAGCTGAGAAGTTTCGTGACTGTTTTGCATGTTTATTTCATTTCTTCTCTTTTCGAGCATCGAATTGATATTTGAAACTTTACAACGTAGTCCACAGCCAGGAATGGCTTGGAATCCGCTGCATGTCCCTGTCAACTCTGAACCCAATGTCTAAAAAATAATATATAACCCATTTTTATTGTAGAAATCAAAATGTCGATACGTGGTTTCGTATCATTCACAATCTAAAAAGATTACCTGCTTAGCAAATTTAGTAATAGCTGTAGCGATAGGATGCTCACTGTTTGCTTCAGCTGTGCCAACAATTGCTAGGATTTTGTGAAAGGAAAACAATGATTCGTCAACCAAAAGGCAAATTCGTGTGAGGACTGGTACCCCGTGTGTTATTGTACCAGTTTTATCAAAAACAACAGTTTTCACCTAAAAATAGTATTTTAGTAATTATTATAGCAATTTATATTAATAAAGTAACCAGATTTTTTCAGTTCAAAATTCAGTTTGTGTAAACACAATAAACATACAAGGTTCGACAACTAAGAAACGAGACTGACGCTACTTTGAACGTGTTCAACCATGTGCGACCACTACGATGCGCGTTTTCGATCTATTAAACTATCCTTGTTTCCATGAATCCAAGTTGCAACAATAAACTTGCATGCACCTATATATTCTCGTGCTTCAATCGCACGCATCCATTAGTTGGCATTCCAATATTAAACGCGAAACAAAGGGCAAATATTTAGTTCAGTTTTAAATTGGAAAAACCACTAAGGAAACTTACAAGTTGATACAGCAAGTGTATGGTGATGATGCATTATCTCGTGCACGTTTTTGAATTGTTCGCTAGATTTCATGACGGGCAAAAAGAACTGAAAGACGATGAACACACGGGATGTCCGAAAAATATTCGAACACAGAAAACGATCGAGAAGGTGAGAGAACTTTTGTTAAGTGATCGACGAATGGACCTGAAAATGTTGGAAGAAGTCTTAAACATTAATCAAGAAACTATTCACCTAATATTGACACAAGATTTGGGCGAAATGGAAACCGTGTGCTCGGTTGTGCCACATTTCTTTACAGATGAGCAAAAAAGAAACAGTGGATGCTTCTACGGCACTCATCATGGCTGCAGATGCCAACCTGAACTTACTGGATTCAATTGTGACAGGGGACGTATGCTATCAATATGACCTTGAAACAAACGAGAGAGCAGTCCCCAATATCCCTGCGAAATCAGAAATTCCGTTTTGAAAAGTCAAGAACAAAAGTAATGCTCATCACTTCCTCTGATAGAACTGGCATTATCCACAAGGAGTTTATTCGGCCTGTACAAACAGTCAACAAGGATTACTACAGGGAGAGTTTGAAGCGTCTGATTAAGAGATTCATCGAGTATGACCACAATTTCATGCAAAAGCGAGATGGTTCTTACTGCACGATAAAGCCAGACCGCACAGAGCAGTGCTTGTCAAGAAGTTTTTAGCCAGTAACGGAATTGTGGAGCTTAATCATCCTCCCTATTCCCCAGATTTGTCTCCACCAGATTTTTTCCTCCTCGCAAAGTTGAAAGCAAGTCTGAAAGGACAGATTTGAGAACACAGAAGACATCAAAAAGAATGTTACAGCCAAACTTACAATCAAACGTTTCCAAAACTTGTATGAACACTGCAATAAGTGCGTATCCTCAGAAGGTAACTACTTCGAAAAATATTGAACGGTTTTGCCAGAAATATGTCTTGTATTTGTTAAATTGCTCCAACCTCGTTTACTAATTGCCCCTCATCTTATATTAGTAAGGCCACTTTCTGAATAACCAAAAACTTAAAAATTTACTATAAAAATTTAAACCATTTAAAAATGAAATACATCACCTTATGTGCCATTTCCAGTGGTTCAGCTCCTTTGATAAGAATTCCATTTTGAGCACCTACTCCTGTCCCTACCATCACAGCAGTTGGTGTGGCAAGACCCAAGGAGCAAGGACACGCAATGCTTAACACTGTCAGAGCAAACCGAAATGCTAGTTGAAAAGTCACTTCATGAGTATTGTAATCCATGTGGTTAGGACCATGACTCTACAAAATGTTTAATATAGTAGATAAAATCTCTGTAAGAGTAAGCTGTAACTTCAGCGAGAAAAAGACTAATATAAAATTACAAATGTAGAAGAAAAATGATAAAGAACAACTCATAAAAAGCAAAGCTGACAAATTACAACTAAATTATCACAAGTAGCTCGTGTATTAATATCAAAACAAGCAGTGGGGTGCGTTTCTTGTCAAACTGTCGAGCAAGGAATTTTTCCTTTTTCTTCTTTCAGCCTAAATTCATCTGCATGAGAGAAATTAGCTGATGACAGATCGACATAAAACTGATATATAATAAGCAGTATATAGTGAGTGAGCCTACGAAAAGGCCAAAAATGGCGTCAGTTGTCCATACTTGTATATACAGAGCTGTAACAGACATCAGTTTATGCACATATTCTTTTTTTATTATTATTAGTACTGATAATCCAATGCGTCCATCCAGGGCCTGTATGGCCTGAGGCCGACGAGTTGGGTCCCTGGATGGACCTGGATTAACGACTTCTGTATGATGGTCACAGCAGCCGGGGGGGTGTAGATCGTGAATCACGGATGGTCGCCCATCCAGTGACTAGCCGTGCCTGATGTTGCTTAACTTCAGAGAAGTTGTGTTTCAGTGAAAGCCCACCAGGCCACGGCCTCCCCCGATAGTAAGATGCCAGATTAACTTTTGGTGATACAGAACTATCACTATCTACTTCCAAAATAGCATTTGCAGTGGGCACTGCTCTTTTTATAGTTTGAAAATGTGCATAAACTGATGTCTGTAACCTGACAATACTAGGGTGGCCAGATGATCCCATTGAAAAAACTGGACAGATAGAGGACAAAACCGGACAAACCGAGTTTCCTTTCATTAATGTAAAAATCTGGGTACGATTTCTCATCTTTATTTTCATCCTTCCCCTGTTTTACTTCTTTTATACTATGCTCTGTTACACTCATATTTTTGCTAAGGTATTCAATTTTGAGGCTCAACCTCAAACTTTAGCCTATAGGATTCAAAAATGGTTCTTAAGAATCCTGCGGAAACTCCAAAGTCCTCATCTGTTTCTCCTGTTTTTTTTTAATTCTTTTGGTCTCCTTACCATATGTCAAGTCTATATTTTACAATTACTTGTTCATCTACAAAATATTGAATGGCCATTTAATTCCTACTTCAACTTTATCCTTTCAACATGAATACAACATTCACCACTACGATACTTGCTTGGCTAATGCTAATCATATTCCTCTAGTTCGTAGCAATTATCAATGCCGTTGTGCCGTTGTATTTCTTATGCTGGCGTTAAATGGTGCTTGCTTTTTTTTTTTCTCTAACGAATTCTCAATAGAAAAAAAATAAAAAAAATTTTTTACGTTTACTATTATAGTGCCCACACAGTGGTGCAGTGGCTAACAGCAAGCTTCTGTGATTTCCTGGCCCGTTTTCAATTCCTGTCATATTTTTTTCATTTTTTTTTTTCGTGTTTTTCACCATTATTATTAGTTTGCACTTTGCATAGTAACATTCACATACATAAACAAAGTCACAGGTCAAAAAATATGCAAAATGCATTGCAGAATATTTTCACAGAAGGTCACTACCAATCCGTGATTGGCGGTGATGTCAGTGCGATGACGGATCCATTCTCTACCCCTCCCCTCTTAGTTGAGTACCCTCTTCTTAGTTCGTGCAGTTCCCTTGTTAGCTTATGATTTTTTTTTTTTTGAATTTGTCTTTTTATCATTTGTTCTAATTCGTAAATTCATTGTGTTTTTGTTTTTTTTTTGAATTTGTATTTCTTTTTGATTTCTTTGCAGGGCCCAAACACACCTGCCTTCTGGCCATACAGGCTCTGGCTAGGAACCCTCTCTCTGTATTACTGAACTAATAAATAAACAATAACTTGTATTCCTACAATAAATTTGCCATTTATCTGGATAGCAAAATCCAGTGCTGTACTTACATGATGAAAATATGGTGACAGAAGCTCAACATCATAATAGCCGACAATGGTCCATCCGATTAAAGTAGCTACAGACACAATGACAACCATTGGAACGAAATATCCTGCAATTTTGTCAGCCAATTGTTGAATAGGTGCCTAAGTAATATTTTCAAGACGTTTATATTAAGATATGAACTACATGTACATGAATTATTAAAATATATGTATAAAATACGTGAATGTATATTTATTTTACCTTGGATGTTTGAGCTTCTTCTACTAGCTTAACAATTTGTGCTAAAGTGGTATCTTTACCAATGTGGGTGGCTTCAATAAAAAGAGTCCCATTCTGATTAATTGAACCGCTAATGACATGCAATCCTGTAATACAAATACAATGACAGTGTATTGAAAAAACAAGGGCTGGTAAAGTTGAATCTAGTTAAACCCTTAAAATAGAATGGATCAAGTTGAATCTAGTAAACACCTAATAATATTTATAGGCCTCTCAATTTTAATAATAGAATCCGAGGCAAGTAATTTTGAAACCAAATAGTTGAAGTATGAACAAGACATCAATGCTTTGTTAAACTATTCAAGTTAGAATGTTATTTTACTGTATAATATAGGTTGTATTCTATATAAGGCATAACTGACCTGGCTTTTTAAGAACTGGCATCGATTCTCCAGTTATTAAAGATTCATCTGCCATCGAACTGCCATGTATGACACGACCGTCGACAGGTATTTTGGCTCCAGGAATAACCTGCATTTCATGAAAGCAATGTAATAAATTGATAAAGAACTATACAAATAGAAGAAGAAAACAGGAAGTTTTTGAATTGAGTACAGATTTTTTGGGAGATGATAGAAGAGGTCCTTAGAAGTATTTTTGTCATATGAACATGGGGTCCCCGCAGCTCCGTTTACTTACAATACTGCATTAAACAATCAAATGACACCGGGACGCAGTGTGCGTTGGTAGGCCTAGATTATTTTATTTTTAACAATTAACACAAGCAATCTACTGTATGACTTTTACAGTAAATGTTCGAAATGACCGCCATTTGCTTCATAGCACAATTCGCAACGCCTTATGATGGATTGACGTACGCGTGCAAACAGTTGATTAGCACGGTCGCTGATGTCACCTGCTGCCGCGACAACACGAGCTGCCAATTCTTCTTCGGTATCTACGGGTTCGGAGTACACCACTGATTTTATGCTTCCCCATAAAAAAAAAATCCATCGGTGTGAAACTAATCGTATTTTACAAAGGGGTTGAATACCATGGAATCTCCTTGACGAAGTTTGTCCTAAGACTTTTCAACAAACAAGCACGTGCACCTTGAAATTTCTATGCAAACAATTACTTTAAAAGTTATTACAGTAGATTGCTTGTGTTAATTGTTAAAAATAAAATAATCTAGGCCTACCAACGCACACTGCGTCCCGGTGTCATTTGATTGTTCAATGCAGGATTGCAAGTAAACGGAGCTGCGGGGACCCCATGTTCATATGACAAAAAATACTTCTAAGGACCTCTTCTATCATCTCCCAAAAAATCTGTACTCAATTCAAAAACACCCTGTATATTAGGTTGGTTCAAAAATGATAGGCATCTCCTCCCCATAAATCCCGTGTCTGAAGGTAGGCTACAGCGCTGATTTCTGCTACCAGATAGTAGTGTTGCTCCATCACCACGGAAGAAAGTTCCTCAGTCATGTATCTATGTGCATTCCCGGACAAAGCAAGAAAGCAGGGAAGCCGATTTGGAAAGTATGGTCTCTTTGGAGTGGAGACATCAAACATCCACATGAAGTTTACAGCCAAGTTAATTGTGCTTCTTCAACTTGACAAAGCACAGCCACCACATTCATTCACTATAACACTGTTACCCTGAAAACTCTATAGTGTAGATCGTGCTACCTGATATTTTCCCAATCTCATGCCTAGTAACCATGCACTGATCGATGCAATGAAGGAGACTGTGTGCAGTGAGAAATTCTATACCAACGAGCGATCTAGAAATAGTGCAGGGTTATCCCCAAAGAATGGTATGCTGAAGCTGCCAGAGCAGCAAAAGTGCAAAGACATTATCAAGGAATGCCTCTAATGTGAAGTGGACTCAGTTTGTTTTAATGAATGGAGAAAAAAAAGAGAGAGAGAGAGAGAGAGAGAAACCGAAGAAATTCTTCCAACGTATCATAATAACAATGTAGAAAAGGGGAATGAACCGCCAAGCTAACACAATATGTCCGTATGGATTTCTGTAAAGTCACAAATTAACTCGATTGCCAGAGTCACCACCCAGTTCGCAACGAGGCTCCTCCTTACCCTAATGTAAAGAGGATTTCCCACTTTACAAGTTCGGGGCCTGCTCTGTCAGTTAACTTAGAGCATCACTCTGAGCGAATAAATGAGCACAACCAAAGTACAGTGAAACCTCACCTAACAGACACCCCTTAATTATGGACACTTTTTAATTCCCCGGCAGAGGTGTCTGCTATTGAGAGGTTTCATTATATCTCCCCCTAAAAAGCGGACACCTCTTAATAAAGGACAGATTTTTTCCCCCCAGAGGTGTCCGCTATTGAGAGGTTTCACTGTATATGCTCCAAGTGTCTCACTGGCACTTAACCTCAACTGATTTCTAATGATACGAATAAATGACGAAAAACTAGCTCTTACAAATTAAACCAAGCCAGTGTTTGCAAAAGGAGTAAATTTTAGACTTCAAAAGGAATCTTACTTTCAATTTATCCCCTCGTTGAACCAGCTCAACATCTATCAACTTTTCTGAGGTAATTTCATTTCCGTTTCCAAGCGTTATTAAAACGGCTTCGGTTGCTTGGAGTGACATAAGTTTGGCCAAAGCTTCAGAAGTTTTGCCCTACATTCCAAATCAATACAAGAAATCTTTTTAATTCAATCAAACCGATATTTTAAATGGAAATAATTATAAAACACAATGAATTTATTCTTCTAAAATTATGAAAGTCAAACCTTAGCAATGTTTTCCAGCCAACGTCCTAAGGAAATAAACACCAAAAGCATCGGAGGAGTATCAAAGAAGGTGTGTGGGCTAGAGTGCAACTCCATAGCCATTGCGGCAATTAAAACGGCCAAGGAATAAATGTACGATATTGTTGTGGCAAGAACCACTAAGACATCCATGTTAGCTGTACCATGGCGAACTGCTTTATAGGCTTGAACATAAAAATATCGACCTCCGTAAAACTTAAAAAGAGAAAGAAAGAAATTAAATTATTTATTTGAGAGGTGAATTTGGATTAATTTCAATGAATTTGATCCATTTAAAAATCCAGGCTTTTTAAGAAATATTTTATAACTTTTCCATATCCAAATATTATGGCAGTAAAAAAAATAAATAAAAATGAAACAAGTTTTAGTCACAATTGATATGTTTATTTTTTTTCTTTTTTTTTTGCCATTAATTGTTATCTTTTATGTCAATTTTGCTTTTTGAATTGCATTTTCATGTATACCCTAGAAATGTAAATTGTAAAGCCTGTTTCACAATTAAGTTGCCCGCATTAGCCCCAGCGGATCCGCCAAGGAAGCGTATACAAGTATCTCCGCTCAAGAAGCGGGCGATTTAACAACTTTCAGTTTCCACTTTACAATTAAATTCGCGGCCGCATTAACTGTCTTCTTATTGGTTCATTCCCAAACGATATCGACGTCACACAAAATGGCGTCTCAGAGCAACCTTCATCGCATTCATAGGCGAAGGCCGTTTTTGACAGCAATATTTTTTTAAATTACTTTCCCAAATGCCAATTTCACATCGACGGTTGTGCAAGAAAGACAAGCCGAAAACTGATGTTTTCTGATTGATTGAAGCAGTTGTGACTCCGTTTGAATTGAAAATCTGCCCGCAAAGCAAATGCGGAATCCGCTAAATTTCAGAGCCAGCTTGAACTGAAAATTCCGCTCGCAAAGCAGTTTTGGAGAGGAATGCGGGCGAATTCCGCTAATAAGTGAAACAGTAGTCCGTGTGGAAAATCTTCGCCTTGCGTTGCGGCCTCTGCATCCGCCTGTTTTCCGCCCGCAAACTGTAATTGTGAAACAGGCTTAGGGCTCAGTTAGCCAATGAAAACCGTCTTCACCCACAAAGCTAGGGCACACAGAATTTTTAAAGCCTGTAGGCAGCCTGCTTTTTATGCTATTCCCGAAAGGAAATTTTAACAAATTATTCCAATGTATCTAAGTATTCTACTATAATGCGATCTCTTGTACAATGCAACCCCACTTTCAAAGCCCAAAATACAGTAAAAAATTTTACCCTCTTGTACAGGGTGGTGCAAATAAAAGTAGCCTGGCATGAATTGCAGAGAATTCATATGAGGCTACTTTTATTTGCACCACCCTGTATAATAGGATCCCCATTTTTTGACTTGTTGCTAACTTAGGAGAAATAAAACATTCAAGAATATAAAGAAAAATCTCTATTTTTTACGATTTTAAAAACCTTCAATATCCCATTCATTATCACCTGATTCTTCAAAAAGTTCTTAATACAGTACAGATGGTGGTTTATTAAAAAATAATAAAGGGTTATTTAATTTTGAAGAAGACAAAAACAATATAATTACAGTAGATTACATGTACTTTTATTTTATGTTAATTTTTAGAAATTACTACAGTACATATTATGTACTCAGGCATTAAGTCCTGTAATAAATAAATATTCATTTGAACTTTATAAAACGTTCTTGACAATTTCAAGAGAAGCTTTATTGGCAAAAATTTATTTCATCTTTAATATTACAAATTTATTTAATGTGATGTCTATATTGGGCAATTATTATCAATAAACATCAAGTTGTAATAAATGAAACTTGATCGCATTGATTTTTTTTGCAAACGGCATCACCATCTTGTTTTCGAGAATTCACTTTCGCATTAGCTTTTCCATATGAAAAATTAAGTAAAAAAGGGAATTAATGTACTGTATATTATGTATAATGCACAGTAATGTACCAATATATTAAATATTACATACTAGTTTCGTTTGAAATCATCACCCCCCCCCCTCTCTCTCAGAGTTAGCTTTTGATGACAGAAAAGTGGATGAGAAATTGAGGAAAAAAAAGAAAAAATATATTGTATACTGTATATTCTGTACGATGTACTGTAATGTACATGTACCAGTATAATTAATATTATATGCTAGTTTCGTTTGAAGTTAATTTGACTCCCCCTGGCCTCACAGTCATTGTAGCACTAATTTTTCCCTCCGGTATAATGCAATCTTACAAATTTAGGTGCTTTTTCAGATCAAAGTTTTTTTGCATTATAGTAGAATACATATATAAAAGAAATTTCATTTGAAAAAGCTAATTTTATGCTGTTCTTCCAGCTTTTCCATGCCATGACAACCTTTTAATAAATTCGAGGCTTTTTCAAGAATTCAAAGACATGTACGAACCCGTCAAGAATTAATAATTACCGACTGAAAGGCCGCAAATGACAAAATTTTCACTTTTATTAACAGAAACGCTGCGGCGTTACTGCCAAAAATTACAGTATTAATTTTTGACAGGTTCGTACATGTCTTGGAATCTTGGAAAAGCTTGGAATTTATTAAAAGGTTGTCATGGCCTGGAAAAGCTGGAATAATTTGGAAATTTCAATTTTATTTTTCACAAATGTGAATTTTAAGAATTTAAACATTCTGTAATTACCGTAATTTTCAGTTTATAATGCATGTACTGTGTTATGCAAAATAAAAATTAAAAAATCATTACTGCGTATTATACAAAATTGCATATAATAATCCGACAACAAAACCAGGACAAATTTAAAAGTTTATTTCTATGCAAAGCTTCTTTCTTTTAGCAGCAAAATTCCAGGTTTTCTTAGTAGTGATTCAAAGTGGCCACCCAGTTGCTATGTAGTTTAGCGACCGTTTTTCCCGTGTGAAATCATAATTAACGTTTCAAAAATCAAGTACAGTAGAACCTCAATTATCCATCGGGGATCAGGACCTGGACAATGACAGATAAGGGAAATGATGGATAATAAACATGAATATGGCTTCACCGTGCAAAAGTAAAACTTTGTCAGATTCCTAGTGAAGGCATTCCTAACTCCTAGTAAAATATCAGATGGAGCTTATATTGGCTCCTCGCATTCGAACGATTACTCTTTGCCTATCCATCACTCAACTATCCACCACATTGTTATGCATCAGTGACAAATAATAGAACGTGATGGATAGTAGAGTAAGGATAATCGAGGTTCTACTGTAATAATTTTAAAGCGTATTATGCATTGGTGCACGTTATAAGCTGAAAATTACAGTATTCCCCCCCCCCTTTCATTCTCAACGTATAAACACAAAATAATAATGAGATATATTTAATATTACCTGTACAGGGGTAGATAAAAGAAAAAGTAGAAGATTTTCAACATTTAGTCCTGGCATAATGCAACAATCGTGTTCATTTGTCAACATTTGTACAGTCATAAAATAAGTCATTATGATCATTGCTGGTAAACCAAAAATTAAATTAATAAAAAAAGATTGACGCCACCTGTCAAAGAAAGATTATGAACCAGTTTTTAAAATGCTATTCTAAACAAAAATTAATTTTAGGTATTAAATGCTAGGTATCAACAATGTTTTATGCAACTTTTATGTTTTATAAACTAATTTAAATTAATTCTTAATAAACAATATTTACTTCAAAATAGTCAACTTAAAATAAAATTAAAACCCACAAATCTTTGATCAATTCCAAAATTTTAAGTTGACTATTTTGAAAAAAAAATACATTTTTTTAAAACAATTTAACGACTATTACGATTATAAACTCCCCATGATGCTCACTTAGCAATTTCCTCCCTATGATCTAAAAAGGACGCTCCCCTGGTGGAATCCGGTCTTATAGATGCCTCGTATCCTAAATCCTATAAGTAAAGAAAACCACTTTTGTTTTATTTATATTCTTTGTGTGTATATATTAACTAAAGGTATAATCTTATGAAGGTCTTGAAGAGTATGAAAGTATAATAGATCATTATTTGCAAATTGAGCTATCAAGAAGAGAGAAACAGATAGTCTTCTGACTTCATGGAAGTCCGTAAGAATATATTATAAGAGCATTGCAGTTCACTGTCCACGATAACTATATTAGTTAAAACAACAACAGTGAAATTCGTGGACCAGGTCACAGAATTTTTCCTTCTCCTTTTCTTTTTCTAATTTTTCCTGTAATTTTATTTGAAGAATTTTCTTCAGTGTCTTCACTAAAAAGTTCTGCGAATGGTATCAGAAAACAGAAGATACAATAAATAAACAAACTCTATAGACTACTGGCCATCGGCCACACTTACACTTTTGTCAACATTTGTAAAGCTGATGAAAGCTGTCGGTGAATGCTTCTTTTGGAATCGCTCGAAGCATTGATATCACACATCCTTGGATATCTGAAATATCTGCAAAATGTGCATCTTTCATGACTCCCTTGACGCTGGGTGGGGAGAAGAAAAAAAAAAAAAAAAGTTTGCAGGTGCCAAATCCTCGGAGTATAGTGAATGTCCAAGAAGCAGGAAGCTGTGTGCATGGGTTGCACTGTGCAGTCAAGCGTTATCGTGAAACCAAGTCCACTGTCCAATCCTGTATAAGTGATCAAACACATAGGAGCATTTTCCCCAATCTGTCACAAAACTTCTTGTTCACACAATTGTCCATTACACTTTAACATGTCTTCACACTCGTAACGTTCTACTGGATGCAGCATGCAAATCTGCTTCAATTTACTGTGTTTGACACTAAGTGGTGCTTCTTGACATGTCTCTCAGTGATCATGTCTATGAACGCATCCCTAGCCCACAAAACAGCTTAGATATCAGTCCATTCACTGAACTTTTTAGATATATCTTGTATGTTGGCACTGCAAGGCCAAGCATTCAACTTCAAATGGAGTTACGTAAAAATCAAAAACTTTACTCAAGAAGAAGGCCATTACATCTGAGACAGCTATCCATTCATTATGTAATCTTGATTATTCACCAATTTGCCTGCAAACTTATAATTTCTATATAATAATTAAAAAATAAATAAAACTCCATTTAATTAAAAGAAAACAAATAAAATAAATAATAGAAACAATGAAAAAAAGTCACCCAAATTGATAAATGCAAATGTTGAAGGACGAAACACAATTGAAACAAAGGTCTTGTGGAGCTTATGTAGATGAAACACAGATGAAACTAAGATCTAGTGGAGAAATGTTATACGAACACTTTTATTTGTTTTTTGTTTTCATTGTTTCTATTATTTATTTTATTTGTTTTCTTTTAATTAAATTGAATTTTATTTATTTTTTAATTAATATATTTTATCACAACTCCTACTCTTATATAATAATTATAATTTCTATATTCACGCATCACACCAATTTCAATACCATTTGGTTTTGTTTAATAGCAAAAAAGTAGATTAATGGAGATATATCATTACACAGCTAAAGAATACTTACATTAATGATTTCAATAATATTCCGAGGTCCTATAACTTGAGGGTCAAATTTCACTTTTCCAATGTTAGTGCTTAATGCTACCTGCGCATCTAAAATACCTTTCTGCCCAAGAAGTTTTGATTCTATGGAATGAACACATGAAGCACATGTCATCCCTTTTATCTGAAACGCAAAAGAGTTACTGTACAATTATAAAGAAGAAACTTAATTCTTCTGCGTTACTGTGAAGTTAAAAATCAAAATCATTACCTTACAGAATGGCCCAGAAGTCAAACAATAGTCGAGTAAAGCATGGACTATACTATGCAAGTATAATTTTTTATTATCAGGCCGTTGCATATCAAATGTCGGATTTCGAGGTGGGTTCCACATTTCAGCATGGTTTCCACGTTTAGTAGCAAGTACCCATAACAAACTGGTACATTCCCAGAGATAAACCTATCAGCGACCAGCTGCCTGAAATTTGCATGTCTGCGATGATATTTAATAACGTTTGAACCCTGGCGAAGATAGTCATGACTTCATACGAATTACGTGTGATGATGCATTAGGAGTTCAGGTTGAATCATACTGCACCCAACGCCTCTTGAAACATCAATAAGGTATTCGGTGTAGGCACCATAAACGAATGTACTCTCCAACGTTGGTTCCGAAAATTCCGGGCAGGAGTGACAGACATGGCAAATGCACCACGCAGCAGACCATCTCAACGTGTTGAATGATACTGATCTGAAGCGATCTGTGGAAGAGGACCAGTCATAAACTGGTCGGGACCTTGCAGGGATCATGCTGTATCAGTGTCAACTGTCTGTAGACACCTTAAGACCATCGGCAAGGTGAAAAAGCAGGACAAATGGTCCCACATGAACTTACAGAAAACCAAAAAAAGAACGTTGGCTGGAGGTGTGTACAGAATTGCTTTTGCGCCATGAACAAGCAGGGATTCTTGATCGCATTGTCACCTGCGACGAGAAGTGGCTCCTATATGACAATAGGAAACGGTCAGCACAGTGGCTGGATGCTGAAGAACACCCGCAACAACTCCCTAAACCCCCGTTGCACTCCAGGAAGCTCATGGTTCCTGTTTGGTGGAACTTCCGTGGTATAGTGCATTACAGCTTCCTGCAGCAGGAGACAACGATCACCGCTGCGACCTACTGTCGGCAACGACCTGCACTTGTGCATCGCAAGGGCGTCCTTCTGCTGCATGACAACCTGTGTCCAAATGTTGCACGAATGACTGTGCAGGCGCTATAGGCTACAAGGTGCTTCCACACCCCGCGTACTCTCCGGACCTCTCCCCTACCGAGTACCATCTTTTCCAGAGCCTGGACAATTTTCATCGGAGGAAAACATTCCGAACCCAAGCAGACGTCGCAAACGCATTCCGGGAGTTTATTGAGTCCCGTGAACATGGATTCTAACTGAGAGGGCTCGAGAAGCTGCCAAATCGTTGGCAACAATGTTTGGATTGCAATTGGGGGTTATTTCGAATAGCACGTGTGAAGGTGTCCTTTCTAGAGGGCCATTAAAGATGACCTCTGCAATCTGACATTTGATATGCAACGACCTGACCTTTTTAGAAAAGGTTACGTAACTTTTGGAACATTATTAATTACTAAGGAAAAGAAACTTTTATATTTACCAACAATTCAACTTCTCCCTTTTCGGCTTCCATTTCGATAACTTTTGATGGGAAACCAAGTTCTGTGACTCGGTGAGCAATTTGAGAAGGTATAACAAATGAAGGATCATATCTGACTTCTCCTTTTTGAGCCATAAGTGAAACAAGAACTGAATGAACTCCTAAAAGTTGCAGCAAAAATTCTTTCAGAATAACAGCAAGCACATTCACATAATGGCAAAAAAACAAATCATAAATTGCAGATATTACATGAAAAAAATAGAAGGAAAAATTCCGCAAATGTGGATTCAAACTAAGGCTACCGCAGACACGGTACAGCAAGGCCGTTTCAAGTGTCCTAAAGACTACAAAGTAGTAAATGTTGTCAAAGTAGAGCCTTGCTGTACCATGATAGAGGCAACAAGCTAGATATTCATGGTCTTTGGTTTGAATCCACTTCGTGGAATGTTTTTCCTTCCGTTTTTTCATACGTTAATTTCATCTGAATTTCATCAGAACAGAATGCAAATTTCGTTAGTTCAAGGCAGTTTTGAAGTTGCCATCTTTTTGAGAAGTTATTTTCGTATTAGCTTTTGGCGACGAGAAATTCAAATTAAAAAGTGAATTAATGTATTGTATAATGAATTGTACATTGTATATACGTATAATTAACGATACAGGGTGAGTTTAAAGTCGCGCACATCAAAGTTTAATGGGCTGTAATTCAGTGAACACGCATTGAGTTTTGATTTCCTCCCCGTAGATGGTAGTGCAGATTGTTTCGAATGTATTTCAATCTGTATTAGTGATCTTGTGCTCAGTGACTTCATTTAGGAACCATTTATTATTCAAGGCCGTGGCATATTGTTTTGCCAGGAACAGCAAGTATGCATCTTTGAATGAATTTTTCGATCAGCGCCTCATTTCCCGGGAACTGTGGCCCCCTCACTTGCCAGATTTATTAACCCTCCTCCCCGATTTTTTCCTGTGGGGGTTATTTGAAAAATGCGCTTTATGTGAATTGTCCACACATGATTGCCGAGCTGAAAACAATAATCACAACAGGCATTGCTACATCAATACTGCCATGAAATCTGATAAAACAAACATGCTTCTGTATTCACTAAAGAGGACATCATTTCCAACATTTATTGTAGCACCTAAAGTTTGTCTACTAAAAGTAAAAGCCAACATTTCAACTTACTTTCATTTAAACTCTCAAACTGGTACTTTTAAGGGCAGCTAAGCTTTGACGTGCGTGACTTTAAACCCGCCCTGTATATTATACAGTAACTTCATCTGAAGTTCATCAGAACATAATACAACTACCAACCAACCTACCTTCCATTTTCTGCAGATTTTTTTCTATCGCTGCAACACAAGATGCACAAGTCATCCCTCTTATATGTATATAGCATTTTTCTAAATCGTCCTCTTCACCCCAATTGATGTTATTACCAAAAGCAGAAGGAAATTTGTCAAGTTTTCCATTTGATAGAGGCGAAGATTTTTTTGAGGAAGAAACTAAAATATAAAACTTCAATATTTACTTTTTTTATTCTCTTGAAATGCACTTTTGCAGTATTCTCCCCAGAAATCTTATCAGATATGTTTGGAATGATAAAGTTCCTATATTCTGTTCAACGAAAGTTTGAAAGGGTGCATCCAATTAAATTGTTAGACATTGTTACAAGCTAAAATTACCAAAAACTGAAATTGGAAATTTACTTGAAAACGCCCTGTCAAATTTTCATTGAACAGAGTATAGGTGATCTGTGTTCTATAATGAAAGATAAAATGGGAAATCAAGAAAAATCAATCATATAAAAAGCATATTCCAAAGAACCTGAAGAGAATACTGAAGAGAAATTTAAAAAAAAAAATTTCAATTTTAATGCGATTATACAAATGCTTAAAAATTTTATTGACAACTAGCTATTACCCAGGGCTTCGCTCACTCGTGCCATCTGTTGAGGGGAATTGCAAAGCAAAAGCAGGGAATTTCAAAAGGACTTAGGAAAGCGGGAAAGAGATATTTTCCTGCGGTAAAAAGTAACCTATGTCACTCTCGAGCCCTCCAACTACCTCCATACAGAAAACCACATCAATCCGTTGCTCCGTTTCAACGTGAAAGAAGGACAAACAAACACACTTTCACATTTATATTAATAGCATGGATGTAATCATAATGTGTAAATCCCGTTATATTTCTGCATATAGACTGCTTGTAAACTTATAACAGTTAATATATAAGAGTTAAACCTTTAGGGTCAAAGTTCCACAGATGTAGAGGACCGTAAACTGAGTATTTTGAGGTAGGAAACCAATGGTTTGAAATGCATGTCTGAAGCATCAAGAGTTCTAGAACGGTAATATGTTGAGGAACATTTATGGAAGCTGCTTTTGTTTGTAGAGGAAACAATTTTTTTTTTTTACTCATTAACAACTTACACCACAGAGCAAATGTTTAAAGTGGCAACCACTAGTCTCAATGCGTACATGCATTACAACAGCAAATGAAGCGTTGAAATTTTGACACATTCTTGGTGTTTGTTATACAAGGAGACATGCAGCTTGGACCCTGGCAAGCAGTTGTGCATCAGATTCTACATTCTAGCGTTTCATGCACTAACAATTTAACATCACATAGAAAAAACTCTAGAGAAGCGAGATCCAGTGATTGTACTGAACATGGCTATAGGTTTATTAGAATTTTTAGCATTGACTACTAAGGTCATTTTGTGCTTAGGATGTTTTTAGTAGGATGTTTTTAACTCCAGAGGGAGGGGTTGGATGACAAGATACTCTTGGAGGAATTGAAATACCAAGGTCTTCGAGGCATTAAGCGTATACAATCGATGTTGTATTTTGCTCACCAAGCACACAAGACTACAATTCTCCTGTGACACAACCAGTTTTCTATGAACACAAAGATCAAGCTGCTATACAGCACTAAATTGAACTGCTAAGCAGGCTTTTAAAACTGAATCTCTATCATGTGATATGCAGAATGAATTTCCATCTTTTTACAGTTTGTTTGAATGAAATACTGTACGTTCATGAATATACCCTGCATAGAAAGGGTGCTAATTTATTTTTTTTCTTTTTGATAGCCGATTTAAAGAGTTTAAAACATATTTGCGATACATACACTGTCTGCTCAATTTAGAGTGGACACTTTCGATTTTTAGACGTTTTGTTGAACATCTAGAAAAATACTTGACGAATTATCCTGAAATTTCAGGATGTAAAAGGAGCATGTTACACCTCAGCCAAGGTTTTGTCCCAAATGCAAGTAGGGACCAGCAACAAATTGAACCCAAAAAATAATGTTTTGGATCACCATGCCCACATCTACAATGCATTTCAAGCATGATTTTTTATTTATTAATTCCAAACATTATTTTTCTGTTCAATTTGTTGCTGGTTCCCCATTTGCCTTCGGGACAAAACCTTTGCTGAACTATACGAGGTGTAACATGCTCTTTACACCCCTGAAGTTTCAGGATATTTCATCAAGTATTTTTCTAGATATTCAACAAAATGTCTAAAATCAAAACTGTCCACTTTCCATTGAACAGTCAGTGTATATTGTAATCCCTGCTCAAGGTTCTCCCCAGGCCCTTTTTAATGGGCGTGCCGCCCGGCTGATTTTGGCGATTGCCCAGCTGAATACACGAAAAACGGCACAACATTGCATAATATTTTATTTGTTTTTAATTTTTGTCCGCCCGGTTATTTTAGCTTACCACCCACCTGATAAAAATTTCTGGGGAGAACACTGCCTGCTGTATATAAATGGTTGTCGGGTTCCAAATTTTTTTTCTTTTTAACATAAAATCCGAATTTTTGGAATATACTGGGTGCAGGGTACAGTCATAAAATCATGGTAAACATTTGAAACCTGGAGAGATTTCCCATAAAAACCGTTGTGCCAGGAATTGGGAGGAGCCGGCATTCCTCTTTCTTCCTTCAGCCCGAATCTCTCTACCCAAAAGAGGTAGCTGATGAAGGAACTGACGTAAAACTTGACGTCATTTGATTTGCAACTTTGTTGTTAAGGCACCATGTTAAAGGCAAGCTTTTTCACATCAGTGGTACACCGAGGAAAAATACACACGTCTGCCTAAAAACATTCAGTGTGGGCAGTCTGGATCAAAAACTTGGTCAGCGTGCTGATTTCAAGGTTCTAGGAATTAGTAGCCGTCTGTTTCATTCCCAGACAAAAAGAAATTTTCAGGGTCAAATGCATTTTTTTTTTCTTTTCATCTGAGAATAAAACAATCAGCCACTCATCTCTACAACCATGAAAGCAAGGTTTCAGTCCTAACTGAATTATGCAGAGAAATTTTCAGCTTGACATGTGTAATTTTCTTTGGTGCAGCACTGAGAAGAAACCTTGAATATAGCAGTTGTGCTGACAATTACATGACAAGTCAGATGAAGTTATATCAGATCCTCCATCACCTAATTCATTCGTGCCGGGGCATTCAGGCTGAAAGAAGAGAACGATATTAGCTCCTCCCAATTCCCGATCCAACAGTTTGATGAGAAAAGTACCCCTTCATATTATTGAATAACCCCCAATTTGAACTCTTATAAGAATAACTTTAACTTAAATGCACAAAACAATAACACAATTTTTCACTGAAATATCATTGTGCTTACGAGAAGGAGAGAGAGGCACTTTTATATTTTTGCTGGGCGCTATTCCATTTGGCTTTTGGTTTTCCACAATACTCGGTGAAGATTCCAAGGCCTGGCAATCAAATCCTAAACTGTTGATGTGATCACAGATTTGTTCAACCGTTATAACATTTGAAGAGAATTTTACAGCTGCACTATTCGTAACAAGACTAACATCAATTTCAGTTACACCATCAAGAGACAAAACTTTAGATTCTATAGTTTTTACACAAGACTGACACGTCATTCCTTCTATACTTAACAATGCCGATTTCATTTCTGTTGATGCTGTCCGTTTCATTTCACTAGACTGTGATTTTAATTTCGCTTCAAAACCCATGTCATCTATCGAGTCTCTTATTTGTTCTGGATTAATTACGTTCGGGTCATACACAACGACAGCATTATTGTTCTCTAGTGATACCTTTATTCTAATGATCCCATTTACACCAGAAATGTTTCTTTCTATGTTCTGTACACAAGATTGACAAGTCATTCCATAGACCTCTACTTCAACTGTGGCTTCTGACAAAGGGGCCTGTACATCCTGTGATGAATTTAATGTTGCTTCAAAACCCATATCCTCGATGACAGATCTCAAATTTTCAGAATTTGTAAGTGAAGAATCATATTTTATGACGGCTTCTTTCATTTCCAAGCTCACATTCACCTGCAAAACACCAGGTGAAGCTCCGACACCACTTTCGATGGTACGCACGCATGACTGGCAAGTCATGCCTTCTACGTGGATAACTTCTTCCGCGATGTTTTTTCCATCTCCACCACCATCCAACTTTTTCTCGTACAAAATATCCATGTCATCGCTTAATGAAGAATTCTAAAGAGAGAGATACAAAAAAAAAAAATCCATTATTAGAAATGTTTAAAACCATCTACATTTTCATTAAGAAATATCTAAAAATAAAATTTTGATAAAAACATAAAATATAACATGAAATATGGACGAAAAACGAAAAGAAAAATTCCACGACCTGGATTCAAATCGGGGACAACGAATATCTAGCTAACCGCCTCTACCAACTGGGCCAGTGAGGATTCTGGTAGAGCAAGGCTGTCTCCAAGTGTCTTAAAGACTGTTGAACAGTCAAGTGGAAGACCAATGATAGGGCATGTACCTGGCTCGCAGGTCGGGAATTTCTCCTTTCAAAACCGTAAACAAGCTCATAAAAATTAACTAGAAATTGATGGTTGACCACTGAAGATATGCATCAAGATCAGATAATTAAATAGAACTGAAAAACAAAGAAAAATCCTGCAACCTGGATTCGAACCAGGGACAAAGATCTAGCTCATCGCCTTTATCGTTGGGCTTCCACATTGACGGTCTTTAGCATTTGAAAAGTTGGAGCATTTCAAGGGTGTGTTTGTTTATTGCGGCAAAAACGACTAGCCATCACAACGAACGTTGATGCCATGAATGTCATCAGTGACGATATACAAACGACTTTGTAAGAACGCTACTTTCAAGTGGGCAATCGATAACAGAGATATAATGCTCGATAAATAACGAAATGATAAAGCAATATTTTTCGTAATTGAGTTTTCGAAATGATCCCAAACCCAATTGGTACAAATGTTCTGTTCTGTTTGAACTAATTCGTTCGTTTGTAAGAATGACATTGGCTAAAACGCCGATCACTTTCTCTAATGCTAATCCTGCAGAAGCTGACAATGATTTTAGCTCGCCGATTTTGTCGGGCAACAAAGCGTAACTGCATCAGCATGACTGGCAATTGGAAACGGAAGTAGTCAGTCTGACGAGACTAAAACACTTCATCGCTTTCGTCACTTTAAACAAATGCACCCCAAGAGGCCAATTAGACACACTTGCTCTCTTTTTGAGAGACGACAGTTTTCAAGCTCATGGAAGATCAATTCTGATTTTATTAAATGGCAAAGTATATTTTTTTTATTGCAGAATCTAATTCAATGCATTTTTTCCACATATCACATAATGGGCCTAATTCTTGGGTTCTTCAAGAACAACGTCTGCGATAGTCGAAAGACTGAGGTAGGCCTATCTACTGTCATTAGGCACATGCACAACACCAGGGAAACCACCACAAACTGCAGATGATCCCATTTCAATGGCTTAAATGCATAGGCTATATCGCAGAAGGTGCAGTAACATTTAAATTTACTAACAGACCTTGTATGTTGCTGTCACTGTTATCAGAATCACTACAATTACTATCGCTCTTGTGTTCATATTATATTGTGATGCCCTGTAGCTTCCCTAACAACCTGACAGCAAGCAATAAGGCTTTTTACAATGTGTGACGTGTTTGTCACATTTCCGAAACTTCTTCAGACTTCTCGTTACCTAATGACCTCACAATGAATATTCCAAATGAATGGGGGAGGGGGGGGGTCCAATTTTAGTACCATTTGATTGCCCCCTCCGAGACAAATAAATTTCATTCGCAATTTTTTTTTGTTTCCATGTGTTGCTTTCGAGATACTGCAGGGGAAACTTTTAAAAGGGTCACCTTGTATACTAAGTGATTATTGATACTATCATCTTTCATTTTAAACAAAGTTGTATTGACCATAGAATGTACCTTTAAGAGGAGAATTTACCAAATATTTATGAGTACATGGCATATGCAGGGTGAATCTATATTTTTGTATCAAATGTGTGTCTATGTGTGTGTATTTGTATCAAATCTGGAATCAAGACAAGAAAAAATGTCCCTATGAATATATGTCCTACAAAGCATTGTTACAGAGTTACATGTGACGGATTTATAGGAAGTTACATTAGCTACACTATAGGACTTGCTCAATGGACCGTTCAAAGATACCTGCATCCTGTCGAGCAGCTACGCTGGCGTTAGTGAAACACTCTTCCAGATCTTTGATGTTGTTAACCAGAGTAGAGTACACCACATTTTTCATACATCCCCACAAATAAAAGTCCAGTGGATTAAAGTCAGGAGATCTGGCACGTCAATGCACTGGACCTCGACGTCTGATCCACAGTTGTGGGAAAATGTCACCCACAAACACTGTAGTATACATCATGCTGATGACGTGAATGAAATTGAGTGATATCTGTGTACATATGCGTGTAACTCGGTAACAATGCATTTTAGGACATATTTCATAGGGGCAATCTTTCTTATTTTGATCCCAGGGATCACTATTCGGTATTTGTTACAAATGTAGATACATCCTATATATTAAACATTTTAAATCAAGAGTCAACATTAGGTACCATACGAGATAAAGCTGTTAAAAAGGATTAGTTTTATCTGTGTATTACCAAAAAACTAAAAGATAAACAGAAACGGATTTCAACATGCAAAACTGTAATGGGAAAAGTTTTATTAAACCAAGTTAGTAGACCCCAACGTGTGCTCCTTGGGTCACACGAAGGATATCCGGCCGATAATAAATTTCTGGCCATGTTCTTTTGAGCATATCGACATCCACCTTGTTAATAGCAACCTTGATTCACTTCAGTTCCCACACTCTAGTGGCGAAATTGTGAAACACAATAAAACTTTTTCAGTTACAGTTTCATATATTGAAATCCGTTTCTGTTTACCTTTATTGGTTTTTTGGTAATATACAGATAAATTATGTCAGATCTTTTATGGACACCCTTTATTATTGGGGGTAACTTACAAGGGAACCAACCATCCCACAGTTACACACCAAATTGAAATATGTTACTCACCTAAAGCTACTATCGACGCCTGCATTAATAAGACATCACAACATTTTCTTTCTTTCCAAATAAGCTGCAAAAATGAAAAAAACTTGAGGACACAGAGATATGAGTGTTTAAATTTCTCGTTTCCACAGTTTATTTTGAAATAAATAAAACGCTGCTGCCGGCTTCAGTGGCCGAGAGTGCTAGGGTGCAGGCTTCAGTGGTTCTCGAGATCCTCGGGTTGTGGCTTCGCTGTGGCATGGATGCTGTATAGTGCCCGGCACAAAAGAAAAAGGAAACTGGCGCATGTGCAAATGAAAAAAACTCCTTCAACCAATCAGAAAAGGACAGGAATCAAGGCATTACTTACTACTGATGCCAGGTATAAGTAATACCTTGTTTCCAGTCCGTTTCTGATTGATTGAACGAGTTTTATTCATTTACACATGCACCAGTTTCCTTTTTCTTTCGTGCCGGGCACCATAATCATGTGGAAGACAACAGAAAAACCACCGCATTATTATTCCTAGTTCGTCAGTATCAATTGGCTGCCAACCTCCGATAGGAGACGACACATTAAGAAGAAGAAAATGTTGCTATTTCTTATTAATGCAAGCATCAATAGTAGCATTTCAATTTGCTGTGAAACCGAGATAAAGGTTCAGGTGGTTCCCTTGTTAGTTAGATTTCAAGAGTCAACTTAATAAATGTGTGTGATTATTTACATTCCGTGGGAATTTAAATTGAATAAAATGAATATTCTCAATTTAAATAAATAAATAAATAAATAAATAAATAAATAAATAAATAAATAAATAAATAAATAAATAAGTAAGTAAATAATAATAATAAAAAGAACCCTCAGGAACAATGCAATTTTTTTTTAATTCCTGATACAGTATTGTATTGTTC
>JAHWFO010033567.1:79072-90700 GCA_023313115.1 Rhysida immarginata
ATAAAAAAACCCCTCAGGAACTATGCAATTTTTTTTTAATTCCTGATACAGTATTGTATTGTTCAATATTTATCCTTCTTAAATTGATTTATTTCTGTCAAAAAGATTTCATATTTGGAGTAATGGTGCGCCCCCCCCCCCCGGGGGGTTGGGGTTGGGTATTAATTAAAATGAGTGAAGAATGAAAATTTTATAAGAATTTATGGTCTCCACTGCTTATACAATTACTGTACATACAAAAAAGAAAAAAATCAAATACCCGGTATTTTTATTCACATTTACTGCTCTAAATGACGCTTTAGAAAAGTAAGCTGTAATGAAAATTAGTAGCTCATTACATGTTAAATTGGTTATAATAATAAATCATTTTCTTTTATTTATAATTAAATAATTTATGAATAAATACTACATAAATGAATATTTTAAAGAGATTCACTCAATTTTTAAAGCTTCGCCCATTTCTGATAATACAGTTTAAAGATGAATCGATAAGTTTTATTTGCATTACAATATTCAATAAAAAAATAAAAAAGACTAAGTATAACGCAAAATTATTTCATTTCTAAAAGTCAAAATAAACTGTATACTTAGAAAATGACAATTACTCTCCCATTTAAATTTTGTATAAGAAACAAAAATTCTAAACTAAAAATGTAAAATTCTGCTCAGTTAATAAAATAAAAAATAAATAAATGCATTTATGTCAAGAGAATAAAACAGATTAAAAAACAAAACAAAATGACTTTTATCCTAATATTTATATTCTCACCAGTGATTCCTCACTAGTAGAAAGAGATTTATATTTGTGCTTTTTTAATCCCAAACGGCTCAACATAGTGGTACCTAGGATTTCAACACCGAGCGAGTGAACAAGGAGGTTACATGCATCAGAGGGTACAGGCTTCAACAGGCCAGTTGGAGGAAGAAAGACTCACAAAAACTACCTTTTGTAATTTATATGTAAGCATATGAGGAAAAAAAAGGTTTCTCCGTAAAATCTAACATAGGAAAAAACCTCCAATTGAATTTTGAAGCAAAACTAATGGAAAGGGCCAAGGTCAGGTTATCAGTATTTGAAAGAAATATAGTCTTTCCCTAATCTCCAAATATTCTTTATTTTTTTGTTTAAAAAGTCATAAATAAAAATGACAGCTAGATAGAACAGCAGAGAAGAACGTATACAATAACTGTAAAAAAATTTATTTGTTATTTATAATTTATTATGTGTATGATTCACATCCTCGTAGCTCAAAGTCTCCATTAAAAATACATATATCAAGTTTTCATTATTAAACTTATTAAGCTATCATTTTAGGAGGATTAAAAATTTTAATTCTAATATACTAAAAAAAATTATATAAAATTATTTTAATAATTAAATAGTGAAACCTCAAGTTAGTTAATCCTCAAACCTAGAAATGTATTGACAATTAAAAAAGAAAATCAAGATACGTGAGAAATAAAAAAATAAGAAAAAAAAGTGCAAATTAAATGTTTAGTCTAAGAATATCTAAAAAAAAGTTCTTTTATTCAAAAACATAAGAGATTTTTCCTTAATAAACAGTCTTAAATATTCCTATGTTCAAGCACAGGTAGAGCAAAGTCTCAAAGGGTAAACATCAATCTGTCTAACAAGTTGATAACATAAAAATTTAAATCAGGCACGAAGGTCAATATTGCTTCGATGAATCAAATAACAAATACACGGTCTTGGATTAAACATACAGGGTTATGGAAATTAAACTTCTCCAACACGGAGGGAGTTCTACCAGTGCAGATGACAAGAAACTCGAAGAACACACTATGCACATGATGTTCTCGTCGTTTATTAAGAAGTGGAAGAGTGTAGCTATTTATTATTTTTACAATGTCCATCTTCATATTTTCTATATTTTTTTCATATAGAACAGGGCTTGAAATTCAAATTTTTCATGGAGGAGACAATCCCCTCCTATGTTTGTAAATGAAGGGAAGTTGAACTGTATGGGAGGGAGACATAAGTTACAGGTTATACTAGGGGAGTTAGTATGGGTGATTCTAAGCAAAAAAAGTTCATATGAACATGGGTCCAAATTTGAACGATAACTGAGATATGAACAGAAATAAAAATGCCGCCACCAAGATCAACAAGTTAATAACTCAGGTTCTGTAAAGCCTAGATTAATGAAATTTGGGGGAATAACAGGGTATTAAACATACAGGGTTAAAATTTGATCAAATTCCCACAAGAAGTTTCCGAGTTACTCATTCAACATCATAATACGTGCTCACTTGTGAGTACTAACTAGCACTTGTTACAATTTTGACTGTGTAACTCGGAAACTTCTCGTTGGAACTCAATCAAATTTTAACGGTATACACAGTCTTGTGTACCCTGTTATTCCCCCAAATTTCATTAATCTAGGCTTTACAGAACCTGAGTTATTAACTTGTTCATCTTGGTGGCGGCATTTTTATTTCTGTTCATATCTCAGTTATCGTTCAAATTCGGACCCATGTTCATATGGATTTTTTTTTACTTAGAATCACCCATACTAACTCCCCTAGAAGTTTGTACAATGAATTCCAAGTAACCTGTATAAGTGATTTTCAAAATATTTTAAGTTTTGTATATTTATAATTAAATATATTAAAAATAATAAAATATTAAAAATCGGTCATAAAATAAATTCTTATATTTCAATACAGTTTTAATTTCACCTATTCTTCATAGCTTGCCAAACTTGACAAGCCTTAAGCACTTTGTTTTCAGATAATTTTTCAGGATCCAATTCAGAAATCCTCATTAGAATATTAAATTTTTGTTATTTAAAGAATTTGTAAATTTGGATTTAATTCTATTTTGGGCATTGAAAACTCATTCACAAGGAACACTTGTAAGGGGCAATACAACAGCTATTTGTATAATAAAGTTTCACATACAGAGTCGAGTCACATTTTTATGACCACTAGCTAATTTCCCGAATAACCGCCTTTAGCAGCACAGGCAGTATGGGAGTGAGTCAATAAGATTCTGGTAGGTTTCTACTGTTAGCTGTTGCCGTGCAGACTGTAAAGCATCAGATAGCTGCTGAAGTGTACATGGTGGTTGTTCCATAACATGCACATGATGATCGAGTGATCCCAAAAGTTCTCGATTTGATTAAGTTCTGAGGAATTAGGGGGCCAGGGAAGTACTTGGAAATTTTGATCGTGTTCCTCAAACCACCCCCAAACAATTGCAGCCGTATGACATGTCGCATTGTCTTGCTTGAATGTGCCATCCCCCTCTGGGAAGACAGTCTTGTATGGGTATACTTGATCTGCAATTATGGATATATAACCGAATGGTTGAGAGTGCCTTCCACAGATATCAGTGAACACTCCCCACACCATGATCCTGCCACCACCAGCCTGAATTCGTCCGACAATGGTTGCAGGATACTTTTTCTCAGAGGTTTCTCACCTCACCCCCCAACGGCCATCACTTCTGTGGAGCAGAAATCAGATTCGTCAGAGAAGACAACCTTTTTCTAGTCAGAAGTGGTCCAGTTTCTGTACTGTTGGGCAAATTGAAACCATTTTTTTGCGAGGAACCTTCATCAGCAAGGGTGGGGTGACCATCCGTCTGCTGCAGAGGCCCATATGTAGCAAGGTCCTCTGTACTGTGGTTTTTGATTCATGTCTGGTAGCACCCTCGTTGGTTTGAGCGGTAAGTTGGTCCATGGTAGCTCTTCGGTTGGCCTTCACACACCTTTGCAGCAGACGTTCACCTCTCTCATCAATGGCACGTGGTGCTCCACAGTTCCCATACCGTTTATTCTGAATGGTCCCATTTTCCCAGTCATGGTACACTTTAACTACAGCAGCACAAGAACAGTTCACAAACTGCACGGTTTCCGAAATACTGCCACCCTTGGCCTGAAAGCAGATTATCATCCCCTTTTCCAGATCTGATAAATGAAGTCTCTTACCCATTGCAACAATGAACCTACCTTATATAGTCACTTAACCAATTCCCAACATGTGACATAGTTCCTCGGTTGGGCAACCCCAAAGACAAACCTAGGGGATGGTCATAATAATGGGACTCGGCCCTGTAAAAAGTTTTCACAAAATTTTGGAAATTGGGAAAGTAAATATATATTTGTCATTCTTTACTAACAGGATATACTTAAAGAATGCATATTCATTAAGTCCATCATCTACATTAATGTCTGGACAAAATTTTTAATGGTACTTTCTATCGAATCCAAACCAATTTCAGAATTGCTAGTTTTTATGTGCTGCTTTAATCGACCAAGGTTTAACTTCAGAATCTGCTTTCTTTATAGCATTGGTTAAACCTGTTTCCATGTCCTTTCTGTTGTTTGCCATTTCCAAAGCTTATTTTTCTCGGCGCATTACCAAATTAGTCATTTGGGCTGAAATTTGTCTTCGCACGTCTTGCCATTAATCTGATTATCATTGGAGGTTGAAATTTCATCTGCAGTTTTCTTCTCAATAGTCTCCCGATTTAAAACTCATCTTCGTTTGGTTTTCGTTTTGCAAAAGAGACTGTGGTTGTAATATATAGATGATAACGTTCAATCTTTGACATAATGAAGGTAAACTCACGTTAGCTTTTTTCCTTAGACCCTATTATTGTTGTTTGTCAAACCCAGCGCTTTTCTTTAATTCGGCCCTCTGTTGTTGTTTGTTACTTGTTACAAACCACAACATTTTTCCTTTAAAGAACACTACGAAATGAATGGAATGATAAAACAAGAAATGCAAATACTAAATTGAAATCGAAACTAATATAGCGTGATCAAATCATATGGTGACGATTGGGATTAGTGAAATCCATTGGTTCAAATCTCTATGAAAATATTCAGCAATAATGACTGGCGATAAGTGAAACCCATAATCTAAAGATTCACAGACGGGAAAGTGTGATAGAGTATAAGATTCGTATCCAAAATTTATTATAAAGAAAAAAAATAATGTTATCCTTATATCTCGAGAATTACCACGAGAATTTATTGACAGCTTCAAAATTTGCATTTTCATGGCTGAACATCTAACCGAACATTAACATAACCAATATCAAACATTGCCTGAAGTGGTGGACAAAAATAGACCTTGAAAAATAGCAAGTCTTTTGGAGCAATGCTAAACTATATAGCAGTATGAGGGATGGTGTGCATATGGAGAATGCAATACTTATTTGACTGCACTGTGCCACAAGTAAAGCTAAATAAGGACATAATGGTTTAGGGCAGTTTCTCATGGTTCAAGCTCAGTCCTCAATTATAAGTACTTCAGTGTGGTAATGTTAGAATTTAGCCAAGTGACCATGAAACGATGCGGTTGGGATTACATCAAAAACAAAGCGTATAACAAGAATGCATTTAATAAACAGACAACAGAGAAAAATATATGGAAATATAAATGAAGTACATGTTTTAAACCAAAGCACAATTTACCAAAGTCTCAATTTCATAGGTAACATATAACATACTATAGTCTGAGACTACTATCTATGAATTAAAAATGAAGCATGGACTAGCTAGTATTAATCTGCTTGAAAGAGAAACTGAAACCATTCTAATGCTCGGTTCACATTGAGCCGGCAAGGCGGCGAAGCGGCAACCGTTGACACATGCGCACTACGTCCAAGGCCAGCTAGAAATAGGTCAAGTCAAGTGCCGCGGCCGGCAAATACGCCAGGCGGCAAAGTTGAAATTTGTTCAACTTTTGCCGGTTGCCGCTTTTGCCGGTTGCAGGCTCATCCAATCACGTTCGACTACTGGAGCACATGATCAAAAGAATGATGGCGGATCACAATTTTATAGTGAAATAGAATAAAGAGAATGCACTTTATTTTGTAAATGTGAAATTATAAATTGCTATTGTCCTTCAGCTTTTTACATCGTTAAATAGATATGTTTGGTTAAATTTTAATTAGATAATTCAGTTGGAAATTAGCGAGTTTTAGAACAGAAACGTGATCACGAATTTGGTTTTCGATCGCTTCGATTGAAAATATTGCCGATCGATGTTGGCGACAATCAAATTTAAAAATAATCTTGAAGACTTTTTATAAATACGAGAAAATATGCACACTGAACAAATATAAATAAAACTAGAGTTTATTTGTATATTCTGTTTTGTTATGTTTTAATTATGTTTTCTCAGCGACATATAACACAGTTGAACTTCTGATGAACTCTGATATAAAAAAAAAAAAAATAAACGAAACAATTCGGAATTCTCAACTGTGCCAATTGGCCTTTCAACAGTAAAATAACAAATTCCGAATTGTTTCAGATATAGCAAATTTCGGATACTACAAATTCTTGTGAACCGTGAACTTTGTCCAGTTTTACTGCAATAACTTAAGATCGAAACGACGCCGTCATTATATAATTTCTCTTCCCTTGCCGCTTCTCTCGTGCCGGTCCAGTGGGAACAACTCGCGCGGGCGACAGAGGAGGCAGGAGGGGGGAGGCAGAAAAAGACGCTTCGCCGCTTTGCCGCCTTGCCGGTCCAATGTGTACGGGGCATAAGACCTCTGCTTCTTGTATTTGAAACATCCCACTAATGGGAAAATTGCATAATAATTTTTAAGTTATAAAAAAGAAAAAAATCATCTTATACAAATGCTGATTTTTTTTTTTTTTTTTATTTATTTATGTAATATATTGTTAATTATACATATTATATATCTCATCAAAAGATGGCACTGCAGTCATCGAATTAGTAAGCTGTACAATTTAACGCAGTGTTTGTACATTAAATGCCTGAAATCAGGATAAGAACTTTTTGCCCACCCTGTATTTCATAATGCTTGTATATTACATGTAGTAGATTTTCCTTTTCCTTCGGCAGTTTTTTCAATTTCATGGTTTCCCTAATGTATTTTATTATTATAAGTACACGAGAAAAGAATAATTTTGATCTTTGCGTTTAGCACAGAGGTCCCCAAACAATTTAGACCAGCGAAAGCAGAGGTCCCAAATACTTCAACCTTTTTTTCTCTCACAGCACACTTAAATTGTGATGATCAAAAAGATAGCATCCTTTCATAAAATTTAGTTATTAACGTTATCAAAGCAACTTTTATAAAGTGTATTAATAAAATAATCAAAATTCATCCAGCATGCTCTCATAGCACACAGGTAGAATATCGCTGTTTTAGACCATCGACCCCTGATAAAATTTCTACTTTACTACAGGACGATTCACTCGAAGAGGCCCCGAGTATTTTGTAATAACTCTTGCTAGGATAAAGCAATCTGGACGACACAACAAACAACGTACTCCTCAATATAGAAGCCTTGCGCTGTGGAAGATTTGAAGGAAAACATGCAGCGTGAAATTGCTTATAGGGGGGCCCCCCCCCCCCCCCAAAATAAAAAAAAAAAAAAAAAAAAAAAAGAAAAAAATATTTTAATTTATTTCATCCTAGCAAGAGTTATTACAGAATATTCGAGCCTATTTTGAGTGAATCGCCCTGCATAATAGGGTAAGGGAATAAAGCATTCTGAAAGTTATTTTTAGATTGTTTAATTTACATTTATCCTTTACCATTGGTTCCTAAACTTTCTCAAAAAGCAAACCCCTTTCACAAAGCCAATCCCTTCCAATTGCACGAACTCTTGACTTATAAATATACATAAAACAGAAACACATATACAGTCCATCTATTATAACTTGGCAAATGACCTTGTCTGAATAATAAATGTCATAGTTTAAATTCAGTCAATCAATTTAGTCATTAGCCTCCAATTGCCAACACCTGTTTTTTTAGAAGCATTGATTTAGGCCGGAGCTTGCAAGGCTTTGATTTAGTTTACCATGAATTAAAGATGACCTTGAATAGAGACTATATTAATTCTCTCCCATTACTCATGGCAACATATTAGCTCGCCCGCCAAAATATAATAGACTGTAATAGGTCTAATCTTAAATCCACCATTATGGAAAAGTTTTGGCGCACCTTCTGAAAGATTTGCAAACTCCAGTTTGGAAAACAATGCTATATTCAATACTTCTACATACATACATGTAGTTCACGAATGAATAATAATAAAATGAACCTGAGCCAGCCACAGAAGTTATCAATTAACCAGTCAAAGAAAGATCTCATCATGTGACTGACGCTTACATTTTAGAGCAATTATAATGTGCCATTATCAACTGTCAATTTATACATGTACTATCAAGTAAAGCATCTGAAGTATGAATCGGATAGCCGAATTTTACGCTTTTATGCTATTTCGCAATACAGCTTAATCGCGGTTAACTCTTGATCACAGTGAAGCAGAACTGTGTGGCCTGTTTCGGTTACCTAACCGCGCTTACAGCTCGGTTAAGAGTCAGTTAACTAACAGTGTTTCAGAAACCCGGTTAGTGAAGTCATATCCCGGTTAGCACCAACGAACAGGAAAATAAAACATGGCGGTCAAGCGAAAGAGCAGGAGCGAGTGGTCTGATGAGGAAACCAAAGCTCTTAAATATACATGGAGAGGACCATTTTCAGACTTGAGAAAGGCTAAACGTATCCCCTAAGCGTACAAGCACATTCTGCTCCAACCATCATAATTTCGCTAACGGCAAGATTTGACGCCCGTGGAGACCAGTTTCTACTCTTACCGCCATCTATTGACCCAATTGCGAGAAAAAAAATCATAGAAAACACCAATTCGCTTGATAACTGTCATTTCCCTTGAATACAGTGTGAACGGAAAGTGCCTGATTAGCTAACCACGGTTTAGTAACCGTGATTAAGGTGCAGTATGAATATGGCATTAATTTTGACAAATAAAAACGACATTTTCCATGCACCAACCTGATAACTTCACTTTGGCCTACACTCAATACAGACACACTTTGCTGCTATGATTTTCAGATTAATACATCAAACATGCTCTATGGATTTCATATACCTTGTTGAGCTGCCCAATCAATACAAGAGGAGGGTTTACAGGAAAAATTTAGGTAAAGTTCAAAGTAGCGTCCCCTAATAATCACAGAAGACATCGGACAGCCCTGTCACGTTTATGCTCTGAATTTATTATTTTAACACATCTACTTAATAAGTGAATGGTTTATCATATTACAGATATTATCTAAGGAAAAGTTCAAGTGCAAAATCAGGAAACTTTTACTATGCTCGACCCTGCGGGCCTCATTGGTCACTGTTTTCCGTCTCCCTCCGGGATTACCTAAATATACATACCCCAACCTTTTTGGTTACAGGAGACAGTTGATCTCCCCCCAGCCGATTACAGGAGGTTGATGGTCAGTACTTATTTTATTTGGCACAGAAATTGGCGACGGGGCAATAATCATGATGTCTTCTGTGCTTATTAGGAGACGCTACTTTGAAGTTTTACCAAAATTTAGTTATTTATTATTACAGTAATAATAATTTTTAAATAATTCATTTTTTTTCATTGACCCTTGGGGATCGATATGACACAATGGGGATCTCTGATTTAGCCAGAACTTTCAGAGCCTGATGGTGGAAGCTGAGTTGGAGCAAAGTATAATGCAAGCCAGGAACTCATCTATTTCACAATTTGCCCTTTTGCTACAGATCAATTAAACAGTGAATGTAAAGTCGATGCTTTGACCTTTGAAAACACAGGGATCTGTATTTTCAAAATCCCATCTCACTTTGGGGTCTGTATAAACATAGAATGACGAAACTGTGCATTTTCATCGAATCTAGTAGTGAAAATTATAGATTTAAAGCTCGCTTTCGATTCACACCTCCGTTAGACTTAACTATACCATTACCTTACAGCTGTATTCTTACATCTCCGGAGTTTCAACTTATAAAAACACCACCCCGTTCATGTGATCTACCAACAACCAAAACGATAAAAGATATGCCATGCAATATAGTTACGACCAAGAAAGAGACGAGGTGACATTTTCTGTCCTTAATGAAAGCAAACACAAAATTATCGCTGCGTAATTAAATACTGAAACTAAATACTTCCTCATGAAGTCGTGAAGCTATGTTAAACAAATATGGTATATTTAAGAGCAATAATAAACAATACACGATCGACATAAACACTGAAATCACATTTTATAAGCAGAATGTTATCTTTGTTTTCTTTTATATTTCCATGAGATAATCCTTACTACGTTTAAGTATTTTAACATAGTTATAGAAGTAATTTTTACCTTTTCAGAGGTATTTGACATCGTGAAAGAGGGGTGGTTTAAACATTGTTTTAAATCGGTAACACTAAAACACGAAGGAAAATGAAATAATTAAGGAAATAGCTACAGTGATAATTTTTATTAATTTAGTTAACGTAAGGCTAATACATAATAATTTGTATTTATGTGATTTCAGTTAATTAATTTAAATAAACAACGTTATAAATCTAACAAAAGATGCTTAAAGAAAATATTATGGTTACGCAGTATCCATTTCTCCTTTTAGCAACATTCACCGTCATCTGTTGACCAAAATCAGAAAAAAGAAACTCGTCTGCTTCTCCAAAGCAAATGTTTAAGCATTTGAATATTTCTTTAATTTAAACAATGAATCTAAGCAATATTTAAAAGTTCTAAATGATTTTGAAAGAAGATGTTTTAATTTGATGCCCCCAATTAACATGTTCCCATGTTCAGTTCTTTCGCTTTATTTGAAACTAATTTGATTCCGCCTTCATCTATACCTGTTTTTATCTTTAATCAACTTATCGAAAATGAATAATTTCTTAATAAATTCCTGTGGAATGATTAATTTTGATTAATTAAACGTAAAACTCGTCTAAATCCTTATTTTGGGCTTGTCTGTTCGCGAAATCTGTTATCGTAGCTTACGGCTAGACTGGGTTTTCCCAGCAGATTTAACAAACCCATGAGCAGCCGATTCGAACAATTCTGATAACAAATGTTGACTTTGGCGAGGAATTTTTGAAAATAAAACGAAGCGAATCGAACCGGTTTTGTTTTATGATTTAATGCAGTGTTTCTCAAACTTATTTCCATGAACGCCCCCTTAGCGTTTACAAAATTTAATAACGCCCCCCTTCCCCCTCCTCAACTTAAGGTTTCTGCAAGGAGATTATAAAATAATTTTAATGGCAGAACGGTACATTCGCACAGGCCATGAAACGGATTCAAAAAAAGAAGAAAAAATTCTGTTTGGGGAAGGGGGTTCTTAAAGCCTTAATTACTCCAAAGTAACGAATGCTTTTGCCATTTCTTCATTTTTAGAAAAAAAAATTAATTTCTCTAAAAAAATCTCAGCCTATTTCCATGAAAAATACGTCAATGCATAGTTTAAGTACGAATTAATTTTTTTATTTGGATGGATGGATGGATGGATTTTCAGCCTGCATCTCCCCTTTTATCCAGGAGACTAGCTGTTTGGGATGAAAGGATGATGGTGAAATAGACAAACACCATGCCCTCGGCGGGACTCGCTGGTTACAAGAGCGGCAAGACCTGCGCCTCAACGCTCTCGACCACCGAGCCGGCTAATTTTTTTATTTAAAAAAATATCTGTGTGGGGAATTAGATTTTTTTAAAAAAAAGCTTTAATGAGATGATTCCATACATGTCGAGTTTATTGAGTTTGTTTCGCTGGTTTGAACGCTACAACCATTTTTTTTTAATTTTTAGAAAAAAAAA
>JAHWFO010033567.1:95700-120132 GCA_023313115.1 Rhysida immarginata
CGCGACCCTAACGGATAAGCGGGTTTGAAAAGTAAGTAAGTAAGTAAGTAAGTAAGTAAGTACTATTGGTAGAAATACGGTCGACTTATGGTGATGTAACAATGTATGACTTTTCAGTTGTGAGGCTTTCTTTCTAGGAGGTGTTGCTACAGCCCAAGTTTAACAATGGCTTAACAGTGAGTGCACAGACAATACAATTAAAAGATTGATATGAACAATGGCTAGCCACAGTAATCTATGTATTTAAGCTCCAGGGGTGATTCTTTCAACATTTCGTTGGAGAAAACTACTGCATTTTGGTCTTAAATGAAAGATATTAATCTGTAGATTAGTCAAAGTTAGTTTTTGTGTCCAAAATTGTTTACGCTGGGCAAATCAAACAATCCTCTCCACAATGACTTCACAATCAACAACTTTGCTAGCATTGATGATCAAATTAACAACAATTGCATAAACAATTAACCACGATAACAATAAACAACAATACAGGCAAATGGATTTTAATTAAAGAGATGAAGATGGGTTGTTTACCGTCAAATTTTGACGGGCTCCATCTAGTTACGATTGTTTTAAGTCGGTAGCACTGAAACGGGAAGGAAACTGGAATAATCAAGTAGTAACCACAGTGATAATTTTTTATTAATTTAGTTAACGTAAAGTCGATATACAATAATTTGTTTTTATGTTGTTTAAGTTAATTAAGTTAAAGAAAAACGACGTTATATATACCCATCTCAAATTGCTTAAAAAAAAAAGATTATTGTTCCGTACGAAGTAACCATTTCTCTTTTTTTTTCAAAATTTAGCGTCAAACTGGTCATAAAAATAAATCTCGTCTGCTCCAAAAATAGATGTTTAAACATTTAAATATTTCTTTATTAAATAATGGATCTCTTCAGGTGAGTCATAATGAATTACAAAGATGATGGCCTTCATCATTAACCAGCTTATAGATAATGAATAATTTCTTAATAAATTGCTGTGGAATGATTAATTTTGATTAACTAAACGTAATTCTGGTCGAAATCCTTACTGGGGTTGGTTATTTTCGGTATTTGTTATCAGATGCTTACCGTCAGACTGGATTTTTCCAGCAGAGTAAAAACCATAAGCAGACTCGAACAATTTTGATAACAAATATTGACTTAGCGAGGAGTTCTTGAAAATAAAGCGAAGTGAATCGAACCGGTTATGGTTTAATAAATCTATTTGAACATTTGGTTCTGGTTTGCTTCAAATGGAAATTAGATGTTGTGTTGACTTTTGACCGAATTTCGCCCGGAGAGTAAGGTAAGGTAAGTCGAAGGAAGATTATCATTTTTTATTTGAAAACGAGAAATCAAAGCAATATTTTTAAATACAGTAGCGCTCAGAAAATAAGGCAAGAGTACAATTTTTGGCTTTTATTCTAACAGAACAATAAGACTTGCGAATTTTTTTCAACAAGTGGTAGAGTGGTAGTGCTGTAAAAAGAAAATTGTCTTTTATATGTGTTCACAAAATAAGGCACCGGTTAAATTTTGATACATATTTCATACCAAACATGTTACAAATCTGAAACAAAAGTGAGAAGTCAAAGGAGATGATGTCATACATTAGTACTTAGTCGGATAGCCGTTACTCTTGACAACAGCTTGACATCTGCTAGGCATAGAATCGACTAACTTTATCAACGGAATCTTAAACCATTCTTCCTGAAGCATTTGAAATTTTTCATCCAAGTTCGATGCCTTTTTGTCTTTGCAGCGACGAAACAGAACGTCCCAGAGATGTTCGATGGGGTTGAGATATGTACTCCAATTTTTTTGGAAGCCAGATAATGCTTAACAAGTTGGACGTGTATTTGGGGTCGTTGTCGTGTTGGAATAGCCAGCCTCTGGGCATGCAGTTTTTTTCCGTGGGGATGCATGTGGTTCTGTAGTATGTCTCTGTACATATTCTTATCTATAGTACCAACAATACGTACAAGAGGACCCACCCCACTTCTACTAAAACAACCCCAAACCATCAAAGATCCCCCTCCATGCTTCACTTTGGGCACTTGGTATTTTGGATTGAAACGCTTGTTCTTGGGGCGTCGAATATACTGTATTCCGTCTGTTCCAAAAAGCAGAAACTTAGATTCGTCACTCCAGAGGATTTTCGCCCATTCGTTGGAGTTCCAGTGCTGATACTTCTTTGCAAAGGCAAGTCGGGCTTTCCTGTTCGCTGCTGTAACGAGATGTTTCTTTGCAGGACGCCTACCATTCAAGTAAAACGCCGTTTTGTTGTGGAAACACTAACTTTAACCCCATGAGCCTCTTGCATTTCACGGTTCAAATTCACTGCTGTAAGTCTGGGCTGAGCTTTCGATAACCGACAAAGCAGTCTATCTTCCTTTTCTGTGGTAGCTCGTGGTCTTCCTGATCCAGGCTTCGTTGGAGGTCTCCTCTTCCTCTCTTTCGTTGAATAAAATTTCTTACTCTACTTTTTGGAACGTCGAAAGCAGATGCAATGCTGTTGTAAGATTTCCCCTCCTCAGCGGCTTTTGCAATTGCCTTCTGGACCTTTAAATCGAGATGTACCCTTTTATTTGACATATTCCTATAAAAATTGAAGGAGTTTTATGTTACAGTTATTTTTATGTTTTTTTTTGTGACAATGGAAACAGACCTGTGCCTTATTTTTTGAATGTCGCCAAACCAGCAAAAGTGTCTGTTTAGTTTTTCTATGAGAATTATCTCCCAATTGTTTGGGTCTTATGAAATATTTCACCTTTCTACACCCTCCTTTAAAATATTGATTCAGTCCGATAAGCGTTTTTAAATTTACATAAAAAATTGTACCCATGCCTGATTTTCTGAGCGCTACTATACATCCAGATTTTGTTTGTTCTATTGACATTTAACTGAAAAAATGTTAATGCATTTCATGAAATGTGAAACTTATAAAAATTTAAACTGAAAATTTTCTATTTCTATTGCAGTCTTCTTTGTTCGTTCATCACAGCATTACTCCTCCGCAATATTGTGTTACTTGTCATTGCAATACTCTTTAAACTGATACAAATGTGGCTGCGACAAATTCACAGAGAAGCACATTGGGACCCAACTGGTCAATGCATGACAAAGAGTATTGGATTTTTCCATCCAAATTGCAATGCAGCTAGAGGAGAAGAGAAGGTTGTTTGGTATGCAATAAAAGCCGTTCAGGAAAGGTAATTTTTTTTAATTTATTAAATGTCACGTGTTTGTGTAACAGAGTTAATTTAACCTCAAAATAATTGTACAAAATAATTCCAAATAAGTAAAAGAATGTTTACGAATTTGGGATAACAACTTCTTAAATTATAAATACAATGTCTTCAGTTGATGCTTGGGGTAGGCATCTGCAGGAACCATTGGTTTGCTTGGATCAATTCTATCGAGTGCGGACAGATCGTCGTCGAAGAAGAATCGTAGGCGCTTAATAATGATCAGAAATCAATAAGTAACCTGCGCTATGCAGATGACACAGCGCTCTTTGTATCATCTGAAGCAGAAATAGCAGAATTCATTAGCATTATCGAAAGGCTGAGCTCACAACTTGGGCTCAAGCTCAAACGATCAAAATGTCAAATTATGATTGTGAATCGAGAGTGCACATCACCCTCACTTTCTCTTATCACAGATATACAGCTAAAAACGGAAGTCACACATTTGGACTCTTTAATCTCCAACAAAGGAAGCTCCACAGGTGAAATTAAAAGAAGAATAGGAATGGCAAAGAGTGCATTAGGAAGGCTGACAAAAATAAGGAAAAAATCATCATATTTCAAAATCCACTAAAATGAGATTAACGAAGGCCTTTGGTCTTTTCAATCGGAACCTATGGATCTGAAACGTGGACCCTGAATGCTGCAGACCGTAAGCGCATTGAGGCGTTCGAAATGACCAGTTGGAGAAGAATGCTTAGGGTCCCATGAATTGCAAGATGTACAAATGCTTCAATCCTGGAAGAACTTGGCATTGTACCAGAAACCAGACTCTCCCAACCATACAAAGGCAAGCATCGAAATACTTCGGATACATAATCGGGCATAATGGCCTGGGCAAGATCATCATTCAAGGCAAAATTAATGACAAGAGACCTAGAGGTCGCCCCCTCTCCGATTCACGGATGGAATAACTATTCTTACAGGCCTCACCGTTTTCGAAGCTGCAAGAAGGGCCGAAAACAGAAGACAACATGGGTCACGACTTTCGGAAGCGAACAATGACCAAGATGATGATGATGCTCATAATGAAGGTTGGATTGTTGGTCGGACTACTATGGTCAGGTGACTTTTCCGCGTCAGGGCCTGTCTTTCTCGTTGGCCTCAGCCAGAGGGACTAATGACGACATGCGAAGAAGGTTTCCGTAAAAAAAAAAAAAAAATTGTAGTTCCAAAGATCGCCGATAGGGGGTAACGGTGTTGCTGTTGTAGTTTACATAGTCAAGGGTCTATCTTGATTGGTATCCCGAATTTGAACTACCTTAAAGGACAACATTTGACATACTGTGATGAACATCCTTTACGTTCGGTCGCATAGAATGTTGTGCAGAAGATCAATGTGTTGTCCACGATTTGGCGGTCACATTGAATAAAACATGTTTCACTTCAATTTCATCTGGTTTTTTTTTGTAATTTTTTTCCCTCCTATCAACGACATTTGGAACTATAGTCTTTTTTTTCCCGCAGAATATCCCTTCTCACGTCGGCTACCAAATTTGATGCCATTCTATTTGTGAGATGACTCTCAAATGGCTCTAGTACTGTCAGGTTAATATTAGGAACACCCTGTATATAAGTTGCTCCACTTGAATGACATTAATTCTTTCTATACTCTGCAGATCGGATCTTGAACCCTGACCTATTTTACTCAGCATTCAAGACCATTTAGATAGTCAGGATCCTACAGACTTGTAAAATGCGGACAACCAGACAAAAGGTCTAAATAGTTCCACTTTCACGTCGTGCGCAAAAACAGGTTGAAATTGAGGCTAAAGATCCGATCTGCAGAGCATAAAATAAAATTTATTTTTACACACCAATACTAGGTCTCTTATCTTGTATATGTTTTATTTCTCTTTTAGGTATCCCGAGTTTCGTTGTATTGTTTATACAGGTGTTCAAAATGTTTCTGCCGATGCTATCTTGAGGACGGCTGAAAGAAATTTCAACATAACTGTGCAAAGACCAGTGGAGTTTATATTCTTATCCAGTTGCCATTTCATCAAAAACCGAAAATATCCATCCCTCTTAAGACTGAGTATAGCTTCCATTTTGATAAGTGTGGAAGCAATATTCAAGTTTATACCAAATATTTACATAGATACAATGGGCTATGCCTTTACATTGCCTGCGTTTAAGTATTTAGGCAATTGTAAAGTCGGTTGCTACGTCCATTATCCAACGATTACTGTCGACATGCTAGGAAAGTTCTCCCATATTCTGGCGGATTTCAATCCAAATGACATCCCCAGAAGTCCATTCCTTAGCAGAGCGAAGATGGGGTACTACATTGCGTTTGCTATATTGTACAGTGAATGTGGCCACTGTGCCGATATTGTGATAGTTAGTTCAATAGCGACTGGATCGCTCCTTTTGGACTTATGGAAAAAGAGTGGGGTAATCGTTTATCCCCCGGTGAATGTAGCATTTTTTGAAAAATTTCCTTTGAAATCGGTAAGCGAAAATGAGCGCATCCATATAATATCTGCAGCTGAAATCCTCCCTCCGAGCGCATGCCATATTTGGTCACTTTCAATTCTTCGAAATTTACTCGATGCAGAAAAACGTGAAAGGGTTCATCTCATAATTACAGGAAGCTGTCAAATTGACGAGATGGGACTATTAAACGGTTTGCAAGGATTAGCAGAGGACTTTGATGTAGAAGAATTTGTTACATTTGAAATCAATCCACCTTTTGAAATTCTTCGGGCGCACTTAGAAAATGCACTCATTGGGTTGCATGCACCAGAGGATGATCATTTCGGCATAGGTAAGATTATACAGGGAGATAAATTAAAAGGTCATGCACATCAAACAACATCGAAAAGTTGCTATAAATGTATAAAAATTTGGTACATTATTATTAAAACTTCATCTCTTATCCCAAGATGGTACTAGAGAGGAGCATTAACCAAGGTCTATAAAAAACCTTCACTAAAAACGCCATCTGTCGTGCAATGGTCATACAAAGTCTGCAGTATAGGTTTGTTCATAGCTTGCAGATATGTCGTTTTCACTGGTTGGTTTCACGCTTTGAAACGTTTCGAAAAAACGGTTTAAAAATAAACCGTTTAAGTGTTTCGCCAGTCGTTTTTATGCACATCTTCCAGACTTATCTTGTACAGAGGGTAGATTATCGCAGAACGATAATCTGCGGCACTTACTCCTTTGAGGGAGTTTTGCGCCATCCCAGTAATTAACGACTGCTACGAGATGACAGTAGCAGCCGGGACCGACGGCTTAACGTGCCCTCCGAAGCACAGGGGATTCATGATGGAAGAGCTGCTGGCGGAAACAAACCAGTGGCTATCACCAGCTGCTAGACATCCAGCACTGGTAACGCAGCAAATGGGTCAGACTAAAGTCCCCCAACAGCTGTGCCCCAAATAGCCGTCCCACCCAGCAGCTGGCCGCGCCTGAAGTTGCTTAACTCTATCGATCAGTGAGCCAACCGACGAGACAACCGGGCTACCCCCACGTCTTTCAGACTACTTTCATAAGAGATATCTGGATTCTACAGTTGGAGAAAATATTCCAGAATTCCCCTTCAAAAAGCCTGAGGAGACTCAGAGCGCAATCAGGGACTTCAATCATCACCTTCTATAATCTTCAATATCTTCAATTATCTATTATCTTGAAGATAATAGAAGGTGATGCTTCAATACGGAAGTGCTTGGAAAGCGATGAAGAAGTTACACCTTCGTCCATATCATGGCATATTGATTCATATCAGCGTAAAGAGAAAAAGTTGATACTGGTGTCCGGTCCAAAAATAAAAATTTGGAGAAACCCCCTCATCGTTTTGTTTATTTTTGAGAGCAACTGAAATTCAACTCATTCTATCGGCGATATCTTTCTGAATTTTCATGATATTTGCTTGGGCTTTTTCTAAGAGTAGTTCTATACATTTGGCTAATAAATTATGCAAAATATATTTTGGTAACGCTTGCGCATGCCCAATTAAATATTATTTAGCAAAAATGCTCAAATTTTATCAAATATTTAATATTTTTATATTATGATTGCAGGGTGTTCCCTCTACTGTAGTTTAAGCTTCCTGAAAATGCCATTGCATAGGGTTGAAAAAACAAAAAAACTTACGAAAAAAATTTCGAATTTTTTTTTTTATTATTTTTTTTTTATTTAAAGAAACCTTTATATGTTCATGAATCTACGTGCTATTCTCATACAAATGAACACAGATAAGTAAAAGAACCCTCATAAGCATATGTACAGCTACAACGCATTTCAAGCATTATTTTTTAACAAGGTGAACCCAAACATTATTTTTTTGGTTCAATTTGTTGCTGATCCCCTATTTGCCTTCTGGACAAAACCTATTTGGAAATACATGAGATGTAGCGTGCTCTTTACACCCCTCAAGTTTCAGGATAATTGGTCAAATATCTTTCTAGATATCTAAATCGAAAGAGGAAGATATTCGACTAACGTCTTCATATTACAATATTGTATTTTGTCCAACCCCTATATATACCTAAATAAGTTGAATAATACATATTTTCAATAAATATACATACACGTTGAATAAACTCAATTGTGAACAAGTAGAAGACTTTGCCTATGTCTTCTCTTATGTATGTATCCACAGTTTTGGTTACAGTTTTGCTTTCACACGGCCATCCTAAAATCCTGCTAAATGTCTGATAGTACATGGCGTTGACTTTGGTCTTTGAAAAATTACTCTGTGTAAAATTAACTTGCTGTTGTAGCAGTATCCCGCTACGATCATGAAACCTTTTGGACGGTACCATTTTCTGAAGTCCTTAGAACCCTTTGGACTGTAAAAAATGGCTCTGCTTTTGTTGCAGTCGCTTAAAATAAGCATACGCCTCACCTAGCGTGACCACGTATTTCCACTTTTCATCGTTTATACAGTTTACGGCAGTCGGTCCGTTCTCTTGAACATGGCGCGGCAACAACTTATGAACTACACGATGTAGATTTTGTCTCTTCTCCAGTTATAAATCACGGTTGATAATCGTGTTTATCGTGTACACAGATGTCCTTATCTTCTGTGCAGTGGCCCGTTGAGTTGGTGGATTGAGGAGAGCCCGAACCATCCACTTATTTCTTGAAATTATGTATTAAATCAGTTACATTTAATTGCTTAACTGTGATGTGCGTGACTTTTCAATAAACCTGTATATCAATATGCTAATAATTACACGAGTTTTAAGATTAGGTTAAAATTGTTGAAGTTTATATTGTTCCTTTATGTAAGGTCTTGTTGAATGTATGGCAGCTGGACTTATCAATGTTGTAGGGCCAGAAACAGTCAAGTTTGGTACGTGACTTTTCAGTCGCCCTGTATATCAATATCCTAATAATTACACAAGTTTTTTTCAGGTCAAATTAAAACTGTTCAACTTTATATTGTTCCTTTATGTTAGATTTTTCCGAAAACAACAGTCACTTTCACTTTGGTATAGGAGTACGTACGGACTCTATTCCAGAAAGGGACTTTGTTATAGAGTGCGGTGGCGAATACGCAGGGTTATTCGTTCCCGACTCTGTTGAAGAGCTTCCTCAAAAGATGGCTGATATAATAAATTTATCTCCTGAGGAGATATTAGAAATGCAAAACACTGCTCGATTGTCAGTCCAACGGTTTTCTGAAGAAAACTTTGCGTCCAGGTTTATACCTGCCATTGAACCACTGTTTGAAATATAATTTTAAAAAATCATTTGCATAGACATTAAAAGGCAGCCAAATTTATTCTATTTATTTTTAATTTTTTTTTCTTTTTTTTTTTTACTTTTATACCTTTTTTTTAATTTTTTTTTAAGAAAAATATATTTTTTGTACTAATAGTGTTTTCGTATTCTGCTTTAAAGCTTTGTTCTGTTTATTCATGGAATTATATATAAACTCTGTTTTCGAACACATCCCAATTTACATTATTTTCGATGGGAAAAAATTAATTCGGTTTTCGAACACCTTCAGGAATGAATTAAATTTGAAAATTTGGTTCCACTGGGCATCAGCTATTTGAGAACACAATTTTTAGAAGTCATACGTGGCCCGAATTGTAATTAAATATTTTTTTCTTCTCCTTGATTCGCTTTAACTGCCGACCACGGAGATTCAGAAACTGCGACATTTTTGAATGCTGCTAGGTTCTTTGTCTGTAAAATCAGAAAAGGGCTTCTAGCTTCTGGTGCGAATGCGGCTTCAGTGGCCAAAAGAAAAGGATATTCTCAACATTTGGACGTTATCATGAAGGCAGCGTTTTTCCAGCCCAGTCCAAAGCATCGACAACGATAACCCCAAACAAATCAATTGCCAATCATGAAATTCGGAATGTAGCTTACTAAGGGCATGTCCACCTTAACTATTTAGTTTGGTTTTGATTAGGCCACTAGAGTCGGAGTTTCGGGGATGGGAGTTAGAGCGGACCAAAAGGTACATGTACGACGTAGGTATGTAAAAAAGTGATATTCGGTATGCAGATCTAGACAAGATCTACATTGCTATGAAATTTCAGCCAAATTGTCCCAATAGGGTCGGAGTTGTAAAGACCAGGTGACTGCGGCCCCCAAACTGTGGCAATATATGGTATGTGATATAACATTCGATCGGAAATGATGAGAAACGAAAGAAGATGGAGAGCTTTTTCATTTTCTAAATCAATTTTTCGATTAAAAAATTGAGGGGGTTAAACAGTCCAGATAAAAGGGTAAAAATAGATGATCTCAGGACTTCCGCTAATTTCCTATTCCTTCCTCGGTGGAATTTGTTTTCAAATTGAGGAATTTCTTCTTTTCTTGGAATTCCTTAATTTTCTTTATAATATCCGGGATTTGATAAAAAAAATTCATATTATACGACTTATTTTATACGTGTATAGATGTAGCATTCACGGGCACGAGACGAGAGAAAATTGGTATTAAGTGGGAATTCATATAAACGGAGTTCACTTTGAGCCTTGTTGTTTCCTGTCTTATTAAATTGGCAAATCCTTTGACAAAAGATAGTCCCTATCCGAAAGGTCGGCTTTTGTTCTACTTTTGCCATCACCCCTTATAAAAAAATAAAAAAATCTAAGGTCTCTCGATGCGCCAATGAATTAGAAACCCGTGATGAATTACTGTACTGATATGTAAAGCGGGTTCACAGGTCAGAAACGATTGTGATATGCAAATGAATGCAATTATGTGAGGTACATGCTCATTCCAATCTGCAGGTACAGGGTAGGAACGAGCTGCAGCTGCTCAAGTCGAGCAAAATGGGGAAAACAGCAGACCTGAGTTCCAAAAAGGAGTTATTGTGGGAGCCCGTCTAGCTGGAGCTACCGTTTCCAGGACAGTACAAGTGACCGGTATCTCAAAAGGTCAGGTTTCCAAAGTGTTCAATGCGTGGAAACGGAATCCACAAGTTGTCGAAACGGCAGAATTGTGGATCAAAAACAATCGACACAGGCAGGGACCGACGTCGTCTGAGACGGATTGTGCGGCCAAACCGAAAGTCTACTGTGGAGCAACTGACGGCAGACTTCAATGAAGGATCATCGCATCCCATCTCCTCCAGAACAATGCGCCGAGAGTTGAAGCGAATAGGGATGGGAAGTCGCATGCCAGTGAGGAAGCCCCTGGTGTCAGCAACAAACCGGAAAGTTCGCCTGCAGTGGTGTAAAGAACGGTGTGACTGGACAGTAGACGACTGGAAAAAGGTGATGTGGTCGGACGAATCAAGTTACACATTGTTTTGCACCGATGGCCGGCAGAGAATTTGGCGGCATCCCCATGAAGCGATGGACCCCTCACGTGTTGTGAACCCAGTTCAATCTGCAGGAGGAGGTGTCATGCTATGGGCCATGTTTTGTTGGTATGGCAAGGGTCCCCTGATATTCCTTGACAGTCGGGTGAAAGCCAAAGACTACCTGAACATTGTTGCAGATCGAGTCCATCCTGCAATGGTGCATTTGTACCCAAATGGTGACGGGTTCTTCATGGACGACAATGCTACTGTCCATCGAGCAAGAATTGTTCAGGAGTGGATTTTTGAACATGACACCGAGTTGCAACATCTGCCGTGGCCAGCGAAAGTCCGTATTTGAATCCGATCGAGAATGTGTGGGACATGTTGGAAAGAGACCTTCGTTCTAGGCATCCGCTTCCGTCTACTCTGCAGGACCTGAAGGTCTCTCTGACGAATGCATGGTCTGCGATTACCTTACCTGCATTGCAACACCTTGTAGAGTCCATGCCAAAACGCGTATGTTCTGTAATTACAGCCAAAGGAGGGTCAATACCATATTGAAGGAAGGTTTCTAATTCATTGGCCGGTGTGAGTATATAATAAATTTTATGCCACATTGCAGTGTGAAGTCTGGAATTTTTTATTTTTGCAGTGAGAAATATTTGTGATATCCGTTTATCTAAGCATTCGTTCCATGTTTTCATACAAAATCTTAAAATAATTTTGAAAAACATTGTACAATGACATCACTTTCTCATCTTCAGTTTATCTATAGCGTTCACGACCATATTATTATCATAAATTATAGCTCGCTGTGGCCTTATAATGTTATCAATAAAAATATTTCTTATCTTTCAATTTTCTGTTTGCGTTTTTATTTTACCTTTCAATTCTCTGCATCCGTTAATTTATTGATGAAAATAGGAAAGAAAATCCCACAGCCTGGATTCGAACCAGGAACCCTCAGCTTGTCGCGCTGATGCGCTAACCAATTGCGTCACTGCAGACATGTCTTTCGCTATCTACATGCCCTTTAGTTTGGTTAGAGCCAGAGACAAATGAAAGAAAGAGACTGGCATTGACCTCCCCTCTAGTGGTGTCTTCGCGCCGCCATATTGGGATTGGCAAGGAACAGCTGATCGCCCGAGGCAATGCACGTGAATCAATCGGTTTGGTTTGGTTTGTTTGGTATTAACATCCTTTTCAAATTCTATGGTCATTTCAGGACAGGGTTATAGGTGCGGCAAATTTTGCCTTGCAAGGGTTCTTTAACGTGCAGCCGAAGGAGTGCGTGATCTCAGGATTTTCTCCCTGAAAAAGTCTTCGTCGTCCTCGGCCGGAGTCGAACCCACGTCCTCGGGCATCAGAGGCGATAACGCAATCACTGAGCTACCGAGGCCGATGTGAAACAATCGCAAACAATTGCTTATTACAATATGTGGATTAATAAATTGATTATTTTATTGAACTGAGAATTATTTCTTCCTTTTCTTTTAATTTAAAATTTTAAAATATTTGTCTTTTAAAAATTCGTTAGGCATTGAATCAGTTATTTGGAGTTATTAAAAGTATACGTTGTCGTTAGTTAATGCAATAAAGTTTTTTTAAAAAAATCAGAAAACAAATTATGCTTACTAATTCTTCCAGAAATCATCTACAAAAACAGCTGAAATTACATTGAGAATGCTGCCTTAGGCTTTTGCCAATCGTAACATGGCGAATGCTGCACTTCCGCTGGCACCAGTAGCGCTCAGCGAAACGAATAGGAAGCCAGTCTCTTTCTTTCATTTGTCTCTGGTTAGAGCAGTTCGCAGGTTGGGACTATCTTTCCTAAAGTGTAATGTTCATTAAAGAATAACTCAAGAATGGTCAATGAGGGTTTTATCCTACGCCACACCTCAGATGTTTAAATTATTGATGAAAAGAGGTTAAAAAGAAAAAGTTCCAGCGTCTGGATTCGAACCAGGAACCTTCAGCTCATCGCGAACCAGGAAAGTGATCCTGGTCGTCTTATTGGTGCTTGTGGTCAGTTCTGAGTATCTCGTGACAGGCAGCTTTTATACACTTTCGCTTATCGTCACAGTACAATAAATGTTTCAGATCGGGTTGAGACTTTACCTCATAAAACAAAAAACTATTTTAGATAGGTACATACAGTTTTCTTGTATTATCTTCTTCTTCTTCTCAGAAAGTTCATTTACCGAATAGCACCCTGTATTTCATAATTCTTGTGAAATTAGCAGGTTTCCCTTTCATTTTTCAGGGGTTTTTTTTTCAATTCCATGGCTTCCCTAAAGTATTTTTGTATAATAAGTACATGAGGAAAGAATAACTGCAATTCTTTTGTATTCAACCAGAGCTTTCATTGAGCTTGGTAGTGAGATCTGAGGTGGAGCAAAATCTAATGCCTGAGACAAGTCAGTTCATCTATTTCACAATGTGCTCTGCTGTTACAGATCAATTAAGTAGCATAGATAAATTCGGATGGCTTTAACCATATAAAATACAAGTATCAAATCCCACCTGACGTTGGGCACCAAAAGTGTGCGTTTCCTACAGATGGAAAGCTTGCTTTCGGGTCACTTTCTACGTTACCTCTGTGACACTTAACTATACCATCAGCGTTGCTAACATGGGGGAAATCCTACTAAATTTAGTGGGGAAATTAAATTACAAGTATAAAGCCTAACGGGTACGTACATACTTGAGTAAATTGGTGAAATCGGGAATTTGTGGTGACATGACTGATGACCGAAACTCATGTCCCTTGGAGTGCTCTTTCTTCTTTGGGAAGTGGTGAAAGTTGCAAGGTGCGAAGTCTTTCATATTTGAACTGTAGCGCTGCAATCCCTCTGGTGCGTGACTATTGCGTGCGGGCAGGCGTGATCGTGCTGCAGAAGAGGGTCCAAAGCTGCCATTCAATCCTGGTGTCGATAACAACACCGGAATTCCTCCCCGACGGGTTCACCCGACTAGTCACGCGCTGGCGCAATGCATGGAAAGGGATGAGGACTATGCCGAAAAGTGAATAGAGCATTACATAGAGGACAAATGTTAGTATCAGGTACAGAAAGAATTTTGAAAATCGGTTAACAAATACACCTATACCTCGTTATACGTACTGATTGGTTCCAAAAACTTGGTACGTAACTCGAATATCCGTATAACGAATACGTACTTTTCAGGGTCGGTAGAAACGAGGCAATGGAAAAACGTGAGACGTTTTATTATGTAGCTCTCATCAGAGGTCACTACTGTACTTTTTTAAAAATAAATTTCCGTGATAACGCTTTGACAATGCCCATCAATAATTTTGATACAAACATATACAAATTAAATCGAATCTGTTTCAGTTTTTTTTATGAAATAATACAGCACAGTTAGTATTTATTTTTTTAGTCTTTAGTTTATTATTTTTATTTCTTCATAAACATGATGATGCATATGAAACAAAAATCGAAAATATATAGTCTAAATTAATTTATTAGAGTGGAAATAATGACGACGTGCTTGAAGCTAATTGATAGTTAAGGTCATAGTGCTGGCGCTGATGATCAGTATATTTCCACTCTACTCTTTATTTATCTCGTTGGTCGTGTGACGAAATATTGGGTACGTAAAACGAATTTGTGCCATAATTTGAAAAGTACGTAAATCGAAAAGTATGTATAACGAGGTATGGGCACAGATTACCGAGTAGACAGATACGACATTAGAGGGTTGCGCTTGGTATGCCAGCGATTCCTGGTGAAAAAGAGGGGAGCTATGTTTCATTGTCCGTGGCCTTCGAGATATTAGGCCTCCGCATCGGGCTTGAAATCGCGTGTCGAGGCATTTTCAACTTTTGACCGCTAGTTGTTTATCTCTATGGCTTATTTGGCGCTCTTCAGGGGTAAAGAACTACAAGATACTCTCGTGCGCATGCTACTTTATCCGACTTAAAATTTTACCTTGAATTCCCCATAGGATTCCCTGATGATCCCCCTCTAGCGTTAAAAAATTAAACTTCCGCTGACACGAAGGAAAGCATTGAAATGATACGCGATGCGGAGGCCTAATATCTCGAAGGCCACTCATTGTCATGGAACAACGTTTCGTCTGCTTTCCCGTTTTTGTTTTTTTGTAAAAATTTTTACATTTTTCGCTTACACAATCTCTCAATAGTTTTAAATAAAGTGAGTTTTTTTCAATATAACATAGTTTTAAATAAATTGAAAAACAACTTCCAAAAAAACTAAATTTGAAGCAGCTAGTTTTATTGATAAAAGATTTATTCACATAATGTTTGATAATTATAAATCTTATTTACATTTTACTTGATAAATCTTAAAAAAATTAATAATAAAAAAGATTATTATTATTATTATTGGAATATTATAAAAATAATTGTTTCATATTTTAATATAAAATCAATAAGAAAATTATTTAATTTTTTTTTTGTTACAAAAAATTCTTATTGCTCAACTGCATTTGTAAATATTGGTATATACTTATTATAATAAAAATACTGTTAATCTTTTTTTACATTTTAATTTGAAAAATATTTTAATTTTACCTGAAACTTGCATAAATGTGTTACTCTCTTTATATATATATATATAAAAATTAAGAAATTAGTGCTGTAATATTATACAAAAATACTTGAACAATAATTTATGTTAATATACACTTATTAAAAGAAAATGACTTAAAAATTTTGGTGTAAAAATAATTTAATTTCAACAGAGATTTCTACTCTGTACTTGAGAGCAATTGCAGACAAAATTTTTGTATATCTATCTTCATTCGTTCTTGCTACAATAATATTCCTACAGTAATAAAAAGACTGTTTATAGTTTTACATTTTTACCTAAAAATATTTCAATTTTATCTGAAACTTCCATAGATTTTTCTTTCAATTTTTTTTTACTCACTGCTTATAAAATAACATCTTCTATAGCAGACTTGTTAAGTGAATGCTCTGGCAAGAAGAGAGAGCTCCTTCGACTTTTCCACAACGTAACGGGGAATGCTCTTTACCTAACTTGCGTATTTTATCGATGAAATATGAATGAAATGTGAATGAAATATTAAGTCAAAATTGATTAAAATACATGGCAAAGGTTTAAAATACATTCTACTTATCAAATTTTTTACTTTCATTTCGTGTTTTCCAATTAATTTTGGAACTCAAACACACGGTTTTTCCATTGCAGAGTACACATTGTCAAGTAATTCCCCTCTTTTTCACTTGAGGGCGCGACCGTCAAAGCGCACCCAATCATCCTACGTTAAAAAGGGCTTATGTCGCATCTGTCTACTCGGTAATCTGTGGTATGGGTGTAAAAAGTTTCAGCCATGGAGGCATTACTTTTCGACGAACACTCGTAGCTTTGGCTCCACATCTCCTCCCAACATCTCTCTTGAAAACACTACATGGTAGTGTATGATGTTTAAACCACGATCTAAAATAACAGCAACAGTACCATAGCCTACAAAGTTAACGCAAAAGATTAGGCTCTGACAGCACAAACGGTTATATCAGGGATGGATGAAGGGTTATATCAAGAATGGATGAAGGTAGATTATACAGTGTCCAAAACGTCTCGTGACATGGCAGATATCTCAAAGCTGCCAGGTAGGCGAGATCTGATGAGTGTGGTTTATAAATAATAGGGGGGGGGGGGAATTCATTGCTGCACTCAAATTTGACTTTGAACCCCAAATTTAAGGTCATCCATTTGCTAACTCAAAAACTATTAAAGATGGAGAAAATATTCCAATTGCTACCCTGTAGAACAACGCCACATAACTCTAAAAACAATTTTTTATCACACCCTTCCCCTTGAAAGATTTTGAGAAAATGGGCACTCAAGGTCAGGTTTGGCTGACCACGTAAGCTGAGGTTTCTAACACATTTGCATTGCAGTAAAGCACACCGTTGGGCATTTTCTTTCCTTGAGTGACTCTTTCTCGCCCATTTTCTCAAAATCTTTCAAGGGGTAGGGTGTGATTAAAAATTGTTTTTAGACTAATGTGGTGTTGCTCTACAGGATAGCAATTGGAAATTTTTCTCTTTTTTGTTTTTAATTTCTGAAAATTACATTCTCTAAGAATGTTGATGTTCGCATATTACTTGCGAATCAAATTTCTCCCTAGATCTCTAGATACAACATTTTTACCCTAAATCGATCTAGATTTCCCTAAATCTAGGGGCAAAATCCCTGACTTGACAGCCCTGGTGGACCAATAATAAAACAATGTATAAATAAAAAAAAATTGGAATATGTATTGTTGTTTGTTTGCTTTTTTGGGGGTTTTATACATACATATGTTTTATTTATACATTGTTTATTAGGAGCTTTAGCATAAAAGCTACTTATAAGAATGCGCCCTTGGTCTGTACGTTTATCCGGCCGTCCGTCCGCCGTTTGCACGATAACTTGAAAACGGATTAACTTTTTCAAATTCTGTTTTCAGAAATATGACCATCAAAGTCTTAGCTCGGCCGTATCAACTTTTCAGAATTTTTCGTGGACCCCTTCAAGTCGAATTCACGTGCTAAAACAGTGAGTGTAAATAATTCAAAGATACTGGCATGTCATATAACAATCGATTTGTCAAGAAGGAATATATTGTTACTTTCTGTTCATCTTTTAAGCATTATTGATATCGGCGCGCGCACGTGAAATCGCTTTGTCGACGCACGATTGCTCAAGTGCTCATAATCTATAAGCTTATTATTAAGTAGCGGAAAAATGGAGTTACCTTTTGGTTTTATTTTACACACGATTTGAATCACCCTTCATCATTTCTACATTTTTTGAAGTAGAAGGTTGAAATTCAGAATTAGCTTACAATGGACATGTGCACCGTCACTATTTAGTTTGGTTTTGATTAGCCCACTAAGGTCGGAGTTTTGGGGGTGAAATTAAAGGGGACCATAAGGTCCAGGTGTATTTATGCATATAAAGGAGTGAAATTCGGTATGCAGATTCCTATAAGCAAGATCTCCTTTATATGAATATTTTTTTCCCCGAGACATCCATGCCTTCCCGACTTGGTGGCGGAAATGCATCGAAAAGATGGGGACTACATTGAAAAATAGTGTCTGTAATAAAGGAGCTGTAAAATATATTTCCGGTTTTCATTTGACTGACCCTCGTAAGTAGAATAAGAATGGAGCTACTTACTGGTTTTATAATGTCAGTCCGTCCCCTTCATAATTTCTACATTTTTTTGAGGTAGAAGTTTGAAATTCGGAATGTAGCTTACTATGGGCATGTCCATCTGCACTATTTAGTTTGGTTTTGTTTGGTATACGGGGGGCGGAATTACGGGAGTGGGATTCAGAGAGGGCAACATATCTATGTGGTATTTAGTTACATAAAGGCGTAAAATCCAGTATCCAGATTCCTCTAGGCAAGATCTACATTACTATGAAGTTTAGGCCCAATTGTTCCAGTGGGATCGGATTTACGGGGGTGGCAGTTACTTGGTCCTTAGAACGATGGCAACATATGGCATGTGATATATCATACGTTCGGAAATGATGAGAAAGGAAAGAATATACGAGGTTTTTTACATATTACGTTCGAGAAAATCAATTTATTGATTAAAAAAAAACTTGGGGAGAGGTAAAAAGTGCAGATAAAGGGGGTAAAAATAGTTAACTTGCCTTATCCTACTCGGGAGGCAGGGGTGGGGGGTGGGGGGGAATTAATTTCTCTTAAATAAACGTATAAATGTATTTCTGCCTCATTGCTAAAGCTCCTCCTTGGAATGTTTACAAAATTTTATTTCTTATGGTGAATTGAATCGACACTAATGCATGAAACGGTAACACTAATGCATGAAAATTTCCATTTTAGTTCATTCTTACTGGGACCAGGGTATAATGGCTTTTTTTTTTTTTTTTTTTTTTAAATTGTGCATTTTTAATTAATCTTTTTTGAAAGGAGCTGCCTGAACTGATATTTGCTGGCACAAGTTTTTCATGATCTTTTTACCTGCTTGAATTTCTTTATAAATAAATTTCTAAAATAATGCAAATAATATATTTATTCAATAGAGATGATGCAGTTATAAATTCAAACCATGAATCCGATCGGCTGGCCAACCATCTACCAGGAAAATTAGGGAATGCTACTCGAAACTCTTACTAACTAAATATTTAGCACTTTTCAGATTTTAATAAAACCTTGCAAACATTCCAAGATGGACCTTTAGCTGTGGTGCAGAATTATTAATGTATCATGAGCAACTGAGCCTCAACAAAGCGATCATCGTGTGCATGTGTTCACTTCAACAATGTTTAAAAGATAAACATGAATAAATAACATTTTATTCATTGTTCGCTCCTCACTATGAATCGATTGTTACATGTCATGCCATTATCTGGTATTCTTAATAGTCACTGGGAAGAATGTAGCCTAGTTGCGTTTGCTGAGCACGACTTAGTTGTGAAGTTAACCAACGCAGGGCACAATCAGCCAGTGGATAGGTGACCACTAGTGGCATTAAATCTTCAACCCCTCCTGGCTTTGAGGGCACGTAAAGTTGTTGGTCTCAACTACTGTCGCATGACAGCAGTCATTAAGCCATATCGCATTAAAATTCTGACAATTGGGTGGCCACTATATTATACGCAATCAATCAATGATCACTGTTAGAGCAAGTGAAACGACTTGAAGGGGTCCATAAAAAAGCCTGAAAAGTTGATACAGCCGACTCATTTTGTTGAAAATAGAATTTGAAAACGTTAATCTGTTTTCAAGTTACTGTGCAAACAGAAGACGACAGATAAACATGCAGACCAAGTGTGCATTCCTATAAGTAGCTTTTAGCTAAAGCTCCTAATAATTGCACAACATTATTCACACAATAAATGGAAGCAGGCACCCCAGTTGGGATTATTTGTCAAGAATATATTTTAGGGCACAGAGGTAGATTCATCAAATGTGCAAATATCATTTACAAGGGCATTAATTGCTAGTTCCTTGATATTTAATTTCTAGCTCTCTTAACTTCATACTATCAGAGGACATTAAATAGATATTAAATTGAATATCTTAAGCCTAAGAGATATATTTCAGTTCATGCTAAAATTTAGTAAATTATCGTAAAAGTAAATAATTTAATATTGAATCACTTAAATTCTAATCTTAAAAGAAGAAAAAAGCTTAGTGAAAAAATAGAAAAGTAACAGAATTATGGAGAAACCATTTCATTATCAATGCAATTGAGAATAGAGAAATAGGAGGAAACTATAGTTAGATCTTGGGACAGAAATATCCTAACATCAAAAGGACGTTGCATATTATAGACAGATCGGATTTTCAGCACTGACTATTTTACTGAGTATTCAGAAAACTAGAATAAGCAATTGCTTAGAGTCATGGACGAATACCAAATGCAGGAAAAATCATGGTTGCTCTAACACCACATCTGAAAGACATAATCGATGACGAGTTGGACATCATGCGCAGAAACATGTTGAAACGGGGGCTCAAGATCCGATCTGCAGATTATAATCACCTCCTTGGGTGTTTCAGTAAAAAAGACATCTCTTGATCATTCCTGTTGCTATGCAATCTTATTTCTTTTAAAAACCAATTGCTTGTATGGTTCCAAAGCAGACCGAATTGTACGACAAGCTCTTCTGCTTCTTTCAGCATTATAATCATTAGCCTGTAGCCATTTCAATCTTTTCTCAAATGAATTCAAAACTTTGGATAACTCTAAAGTGGGGAGCTCATTTATAGTAGATTCAAAACTTTCCTCTTTATCATCCTGCGCACTTTCCATTTCTTGCAGATCTTCATGCGACTGAAGAAACTCTTCTAAGTCATCATCTTTCAATTCTTCAAAGCCTAATTGGTTTGCAAGGGCAACGCAGTGTGCTTTCAATTTAGAAAGCTCTTTTACAGCATCAAAGCCTTTAATATCTAAAATAAAATCTGATAAAAGAGGCTGCCAAGCATTATGCAAGCAATGTTTTGACACCTCATCCCAAGCATCCACAATTAAATCAATCGCATTCTTTATACTAAATTGCTTCAATAAGTCTCTAATTGATGGTGCATTTATCTCTTCTGTTGCTGCTATCAACATTTTAAATCTACATATTAAGTAATTCATCTTAAAAGCAGTAATTACTCCTTGATTAAGTGGCTGGATAAGCAATGTTGTGTTAGGGGGTAAAAATAGGAATTTGATATTGGGTGACAATTCGGTAAGGTTTTTAGGGTGACTACATGCAATTTTTAAAACAATTAGAATCTTAAAGTCTAAATTTTTCTTTTTGCAGTAGTTTCGTAACACATCCTCAAAAACTTCAATAACAAGATCAGTGAAGATTTGCCCTGTCATGCATCCATTTCTGCTACTCCTAAAGTAAACACCTAGAGTAGATCTTATGAACCCCTTTAATGCTTGTGGATTAGCTGCATGATAGACAACAGCTGGCTTCAATTTCAGATCACCACTTGCATTTGCTCCTAACATAACAGTCAATGTATCTTTAGCAACCTTGGATCTGGTATCTAGTGATGTTTGTAATGGCGATTTTTCCCAGTACAGTTCTGTTTCATGAATGTTGAAAATTTGGTCCAGTGTATAACCCTCTTTTGCAATTAATGTTTTTAATATTGGTAAAAATGTATTTGCAGCTTTAATTGCATTTGAGTCCTTTTCTTTTGCACTTGCTGCTTTTTGATAAACATTTCTATCTTCCTCATCTAGAAAAGTCTTTGCTGCTTTTCCAACTGTACCTGAGTCTTTTTCTTCTGCATATGTGTCTTCCTCATCTGACAAAATGATGACTTCGTTGACATTAGGAAATTGCTCAATGCTATTAGTTAAGGCAGGTACCTTTTCAAGATTTCCAAATTCATTACGGAGCTCATCATATAAAGATGCTGCTCTTGTTTTTAATTTAGAAATATTTATTTCTGCATTCTTCTGTACTTGATTTGTAATAAAATCAGATAACTTTCTTTCCATTTCATCTGTAACTTCATTGTGTGATCTAATGGACTTTATTACCGTTTCAGTTACTTCTGCTAAGTAATTTTTTTCTATTCTTACTGCATCCTTCCTAATATTTCTCACCATCGTCTCATGTATGCCTGTTTCACGCACAATATCACAGTTTCTTTCATTTCGTTTAATAAGTTTCAGAACTTCATATTTCTTAACCAATGGTATTAGTTTTCTCCTTCTATAATTCATTATTTGTTTGACGCAACAGTAACTTCACAGCTGAATTTAATGCTCTGCAGAGAAAAAAAAATTGGAATTTGTCCTGGGTGGCAAATGTTTCATGTAGTTCATAGGCATAGATGAGGACAGAATAAAATCAATATATAAAATATGTAATATTTCTCATCTATTCCTGACTTCACTTATCTAGAGAGAATTAAAAGAACAATAATTATGCTTCATACACACCAAACAGCATCAGAATAAAAAAAAAAGTTCGCTTCTGGCTTTTCTTAATATGTACTATTCTATTTGGGTTTATTACATTCGAATTCTAATTCACGAGTCCGTATCTTTCACTTTCGGTTTTGGCAGAATATAACCAGAGAGCAATAATGGGGAGAGGCGACACTCCTTCATTTGCATTAGGAAGGAAAAAAATGAAAGCCTAGTGGCGCCCTCGGACGTCAGGTGCGTAAAATCTACCTGAATTATTATAGAAAACATAGGCAGGGTAACTAGAAAAATTTATATGTCCGCAAAAACACCGCGAAAAATTAAGAGATTTTTCTGAGCACAAGACAAAAGAGTCTAATTTTATATAAAAAATAAAATAAAAATTTACTTAAAATAATTAATTTTTGGTAATTGGTTGAAATGTTGATGTCTGCTATAAGATCTTGCAGTAAAGCATTTTCTTTCCCATCAATTGCTTTTCATGACAATGGGATTGTAGCTTAAATTAAATACTAAATATATTAAATTTAACGAAATCTTATATATGGTGCTAATTTTTAGACTTTATATATTGGATTTTAAAATTTTATATTTTATACTAACTTTTGAATTTTGAATATTATTTTAGACTTGATTTTTTTTTGTTGAAACTGACTAAGGAAATTTAGTAATAATATTGACTCTTAAGAAAACACACAGAAAACTTTTGTTGAAAAAACGGCGTTGTGGTTTTTTCACTCCTGATTTTTTAGGTGTTGATCCAAGAAATTATGTACTCAGCCAATTTCTTGAACTTAGTTTATCCTTATTGGTTTGTATTTACTTTATTTTAATATTTATATTCTGTCCGTTTGGATTTTAAAATACATGTATAGCGATTTAAGTGCAAAAGTGCTCATTCAATTTTGGTAGATTTTATAAATTTTGTAAATTATTTTTGTAAATAAAAAAAAAAGGAAGTTTTTAAAAAAATTTTCCCCTTAAGAATCGGAACTTCGTTTGTAGCTTTTAATTGAATCATAAAGAATTTAGTCACTTCTAAGATTATGTACACAAACATTAGTACAAGAAACACCTTACGGACTGCAGAATTGTTTAATTTTTATACGTTTCTTTCTTTCCTTCTGCTTCGTTCAAATCTTGCAACCCATTTTCCGTTGTTCAAACGACTCCAAATTTGGCTCACTGATTCATTTACGATGACAATATAAAGTTGCAGTAGAATTGTTTAAAAATTTAGAAGCAGCATTTGTAAAACATTTTGAACTGTCAAAACATCTATCCTGTTTCTTGAAACGTTAAGAAAGCGTCGTGAAAATAGACATAAGTAATTTCATCTCAAATAGTACGGTGTGTAATATAAACTTTAGATGTGATTGTTGGATACTTATTTGTTAGATTGGTTACATGATCATACATTGTTACATGATCATAAGGAGTCATAATTTAGGGACTATTATTGGTAGAAATAGGAATAACAATGCCTTTTTATGATGATGTAACAATGCATGAATTTTCAGTGCACAGGCTTTATTTATAGGAGGTGTTGGTGAGACACTGTGAAACTCCTTAAGAGAACGATGTCTACTGCTAATTACAAAAGTAAATAACAGCCAAAAAAGTGAAAAAATAAATAGATTACTAATATATTTAAATTTTTAAATTGGTCAAAGCATTTTAATTGTAATTTTAAAAAATTGCAAACAAAATATACAGAATTTCAATTTTAAACTTGTTGACTACGAGTAGTTTTAATATTGTATTACCTATAGAAGAAATCCTGGAAGATCATTTTATTTTTCATAAGCGTTTACTATTCGTCCATATGTTCATTTCTGACTCATTTCTTTGAAATAAATTTTTTTTTAGATATAGATAATTCAGTTCTATTTCCTGTTTTTTATATACAAAAGTGGAAAATACATACGCTTTCACAGTTGTTTACATACACATTCACTACAGATGCATCTTTACGTACTTACGTATTGTTATTAAACCGTTACTTTGCGAATCTTTTACTTACTTACTTACTTTTCAAACCCGCTTATCCGTTAGGGTCGCG
>JAHWFO010033567.1:125132-140260 GCA_023313115.1 Rhysida immarginata
TATAGAAGAGTTTATTGCTCTCGAAATTCAGAAAACAGCATTAGTATACTTGCATTATTATTTGCTCTAAATATTTGTTTTCAAATAAAAGTTTCTAAGTAGGAAAATATTAATAAACAAAAAATATGTTGTAAATTAACTGGAGAATATGTTTAGGTAATAAAAAATTAAAAAAAAAAAAAAAAAAAAGACTTTTAATGACCCTGATTCTAGAAGGGTCCAAGTTGGGAGAATACAGCAGCGGTCATTTGTTTCTTTTAAATTCATAAGATGATATTTACAAAAATGTAGTGATGCGGTCCCTGAGACCGCGCACCATCTTTTGGATTATAGTCTCATTCAGGAATCGTTTTAGGAGAGAGTATACGTTTCGTTTGGATTTTATGGGGGCATCTGGAAGAAAGAGGATGTTGGTTAGGTCGAAGCTAATGTTTTTTTGCTTGGGTCCCTTTATCGCCTACCAATTCATGATGATGTGGTTTTCATTTTGACCGCACTGGCAAAAGCGGGAGGGGGTATAGGTATGTTATTTTAGATCGTAGTTTGAGCACGACTATAGCCTGGAAAATCTATTATCATTGTAGGCAAAATCTCTTTACTATGTAGTCAAGAACGGATGAAAGTAGGTAGAATGTTCTTGATGTAGTAGAATGTAGGTAAAATGTAGCAGAAGAGATTTTTTTTCCTTTTTTACTCGGCCCGCATCTCCCTGGGATTCGGAGACCAGCTGATCGAGAAGAAGAAGAGATTTTGTTGTCGTGTAGAAACCGTGTTTTTAATGGGTAACACTAAAACGGGAAGGAAACTGTAATAATAAAAAAATAGTTACAATGATACTTTTATTCATTCAGTTAAAGTAAAGCCAATATATATAAAGATTATTTATGTAATTTATTCCTTAATTTGTAATGATATGATTTAAATTATTAATTTAAAGCAAACAGCGTTATATATCTATCTGAAGATGCTTAAAGAAAACGTGATTATCGTTCCGTTTGAAGCAGCCATTTCTCCTTTTCTAAATTTAGCGTCAACCTGTTCACCAAAAAAAATCCTTATCTGCAAAAAAACAGATGTTTAAACATTTGAAAATTTATTTATTTAAATAATGAATATATGCGGGTGAGTCATTTACGATTCATAATGAACTGGGAATAAGATGTTTTAATTTGATGGCCTATATTAAACGTTTTCCATGTTCGAAACGAGTGATCGTTCTCGCTGCTTTAGCTTCATTCGAAATGAATTTTATCTTTTAAGTAGTAGAAAATGAATAATAATAATAATTTTATAATAAATTTAATTGGAATGATAAATATTTGATTAAGTAAACGTAATTCTGGTCGAAATCCTTATTGGAGTGGGTTGTTTTCGGTATCTGTTATCAGATGCTTTTGCCACACAGGATTTCAGCAGCCGAATACAAATCCATAAGCAGCCGATTCGAACAGTTTTGATAGCCAAACAAAATTTGGCTTCGGCGAGGAATTGTTGAAAATAAAGCGAAGCGAACCAAACCTGTTGCGTTGTTATGGCTTAAGAAAGTAATTTAACATTTAGTTTTGGTTTGCTTCAAATGTAAAGTAGATGTCAATATGACATCAGGCTCGGTTTTCATCCGGGTGGTCCGGATTTTCGAATAACATCAGGGTACAGACCGCGTTATTGCACTGATAGTGATGAAACTTTCTGTATAGGCTATGCAGAGCATGGGGAAGAGAATTCCAACGGAAAATTTATTAGTGCATACGGCTGCCACTGGAGAAAAAGTGGCGGTGTATGCAAAAACGCAATGCATCTGTGAACAACCAATCTGCAGAGCATTGTAGGAACTTGGTGTTTACAGGCGACAGTTCGGCGATGAACATGTTCTGTCGAGACGCTTTACAGATGCGTGGCCTGCCTGTTCACCAGATCTTAATCTATGTGACTTCTGGCTCTGGGGAAACCATGAAAGATAGTGTTTATCATGGAGGCATACAGACCTTGCCTGAACTGAAAGCAAATGATGTTACAGCCATTTCACATTCCGTCTGCATGATGTTCTGGAATCATGACTCGTCAGACCACATGATTTGTTTTCACCGCTCGATAGTTCAGTCCTTGTGCTCCTGAGCGAATTGGAGTCGTTTCCGCTTGTTGGCTGCAGACAGCGAAGGTGTGCGTACAGGTCTTCGGCTTCCGTATCCCATGCGATGCAGTGTGCGGCGGACAGTGCATTCAGAGACCGTTTTGGAGGACCCTTGATTAAGGTCAGCAGTGATTTGATGCACAGTCGCCCTTCTGTTATCCTTTACCAGTCGTGACAGTCTCCGTTCTGTCCGATCATCAACCATCCGCGGGCGGCCACAACGCGAACGTCCAGACTCCGTGTTCCAGCTAACCGTCCAGTCTTTAAATACTTTAACGAAGGCTGCTGTTTCGCTGATACTCGCTCCATAGCTCTGAGCACCTACAATCATCCCGCGTTCGAAGGCTGTTAAATCGCATCGTTTACCCATAGTTGAAGAATGGAACACGTCTACTGTTGTCAACAACACTCAGCTTCACTTTTTATATTGGTCTGGCCCGCTAGCAACATTGTGGCGACGTCCGTGCTTGCATTTGCATAAACATGTCAGGTGGTCATAATAAAATGCTCGCTCAATGTATGCTTATAAAAGTTTTATTATTTGGAACAACGCGGTTAAATGAAGTACATATGAGAACTTTAACTGTTCTCCGTTATCAAACAAGGAATTATTAAACTCATTATTTATTTATTTATTGTAAGTGCATATCATTTTTAATTATTTTCATTTGTTAATTTTCCTTTTTATTGCAGTAATTGTTCATTGCTCCAAATATTACTCCTCGTCATTGCATCGTCACTTTTGACTCTGTTAATACTCTTTGTACTGATTCAAAAATGGTTGCAACTCATTCACAGACAAGCACATTGGGATGCAGCTGCTCAGTGCTTGACAAAGAGTATTGGGTTTTTCCATCCGTATTGCAATGCAGGTGGAGGAGGAGAGATGGTTCTTTGGTGTGCAATAAAAGCAATTCAGACCAAGTAAATATATTTTAATTCTTTAGATTGAAAAAGTAATGCAGATTTTCCAGATTTATACAGGGCGTTTCAAAATTATGTACAATAAATTTAGTGAAATATTCTTCAGGTCAAAAGAAGACGAAAATATTCTATAGCACTTTGTCTGGAAACGATTTATTTACGCGATACAACCAACTAAACCCGTGGCTCCAAATTACAGGAATTGTTCAAAGTGCCCGCCACCAGCTCGCACGCACGCTTCGGCTCGTTGCATGAGCGACCGTCTGATGTCACGGAAGAGTTCGTCGCCAGCATTACAAACGGTTTGGCATGCATTTTCAATTCGTTGTTGCAGATCCATAATGTTAGGAACTTCTGTGCTGTAGACGATCGTTTTCACATGACCCCACAGAAAAAAGTCCAAGGGATTAAGGTCAGGTGATCTTGCAGGCCAGGCTACCGGTCCACCTCGACCTATCCACCGATTCGTGTATGCAGCATTAAGGTGTGCTCGCACAACGTGGCTGAAATGTGCTGGGGCGCCATCATGCATGAACCACATGTTAGATCTTATCAAAAGAGGAACATCTTCCAGTAATTCTGGCAATGCATTCTGCAGAAACAAAAGATACGTTCGCCCAGTCAATCGTGGCGGCAACACATAAGGCCCAATTAATTTATTTCTGACAATTCCACACCAAATGTTCACGGAGAAACGCTCTTGATGCGCTCGAGCTCTGGTAACGTGCGGGTTAGCATCTGCCCAATGGTGCTGGTTGTGAGAATTTACGATTCCTGTCCGGGTGAAGGTTGCTTCGTCCGTGAAAAGTATCTGGCTGAGACAACTAGGGTCTGCAGCATGACGACGTTGTATCCATTGGCAAAATCGTTGTCGGTGTGGATAGTCCGTTGGGTTCGGTGCCTGAACCAGTTGCAGGTGGTATGAATGCAAAAGCTGACGGTGAAGAATGCGCCAAACAGATGAGTGCGGAATGTGTACCATGGAAGAAATACGACTGGTGCTTGTCTGTGGTTCATCGTATATGATGTCAATTATCACATCCTCCTCATCTGGAGAATGTGCTACAGGCCGCCCTTGTCCTGTTTGACGGCCAAAAGAACCACGCTCCCTCAAATGTCTGTCGACAGATACCAATGTTCGGTTAATTGGCAAACGTCTATTTGGAAAGCGTTCTTGGTAGAGTCTTCTTGCTTCCACAGCATTTCCATCCGCAAGACCATATATTAGGTGCATGTCAGTGTATTCTGCACTGGAATACGTGTACATGACTTTTTTTTACGTAAATCGTAATGCGTATGTCAAAGCACGCAAACATTCTGAAATTGATATTCCTAGTGGATGTAGAGTAATGGAAACAAGCGTACACAACTAATGGAACAACCCTAAAGTAGGTTTAAATGGAACAAACCACTCAACCTAGTGTTGGGTCGAAACGCTGGAACTGCTAAAATATCGTCCGCTAACTACCGTGCTTCCCTACTCTATCATATTGGATTACTCGCAAACAAATCGTTTCCAGACAAAGTGCTATAGAACATTTTCGTCTTCTTTGACCTGAAGAATATGTCACTAAATTTATTGTACATAATTTTGAAACACCCTGTATAATTCGCTTAAACCTATAACTAAAAATTAAAATATATACTGCCTAGCCAAAAAAAAAAAAAAAAGTCACGCAGTTTAATATTTAGTGGAGCCATCTTTTGCTTTGATGACTCTGTGCATTTGCTGTGGCACAGATTCAAAAGTTCATGGATCTTCTCTACATCCGTTATTGCCCAGTGGCCCAGTAATTTTTCACCATAACCTGCAGTGAAGCAGGGAGAAGGGAACTTTTTGTATACTCCTGTCCAGTACATCCCAAAAACTTTCTACAGGATTAAGATCAGGACTCTGTTGGAGCCATTGATGTGCTGAAATAACTGATCATGAGACCAAAATCTGTCTGCTACAATTCAAGCTCTGTGAGCTCTACGTTGTCGTCCTGGAATGTTCCAGTGCCATCAGGAAAGAACTCCTTCGTGGAAGGAATATCCTGGTCATCGAGTATTTTCAGATGTTCGGTTGACATCATTTTATTGCTGCATAACGCTGCAGAACCCAAACTGGAATAACAGAAGCAACCCCACACTGCCTCCCGGACTGTGGCAATGGATATCATGCATGACTGGTCCATTCCTTCATGTGGTTCTCTTCTTACTCTGATGCACCCATCACTCTGGAAGAGGGACCACATGACTTTTTCCCACTGCTCCATAGTCCAATTTATGTCGTCCTGAGTGAAAAGTTAATCATTTTTTCTTATTGGTCTCGCTGACGAGCGGGTTCCAATTCGTTTATGTTCCAGTCACATTGTCCATGTCGATATGCTTTTGGGGATTCCCTTGTTTAAATTATCTTGTCCATTTTAATGTTGAATCTCTTTGGTTTGCCTTCACCATGTGTCTTAATGACTTCTGGTCACGATTTTTCAGAATTTTTTCCAGACCACATTTACTCCTCGAGGTTGATGATTCAGATCTTTCTTTTCAAGCTTTAATATTTCCAAGTTGAACAGTTCTAACTTGGTTTCCAGTAATTGGCACAATCTCTTTGGTTGTTTTCTCTGCTTGGAATAGGTCAACAATTTGTTCCTTCTGAAACTCGGCAACATCTTTTCTGCAACCACGTGCTGCATACTCAGACATCTTTCTTCTGTACAAATGAAGTGATAAACTAATGCAGGACAAGTTAAAGTAAGTAGTGCCTGCACAAATTCACACAAGATTACAATAGTAAGCTTATTAATTGGCTCCTTTGTATTTGCATATTGAATTTTCGACCTTTTTTTTTGGGCTCGGCAGTGTAAATAAATTTTTATCATTGTGATCTCACCGCAATAGATTTAATTTGGGTTCACTTCTAGTTTGAAGAAAAGAAAACGAGGAGGGAATGTTTAATATACGAGATGATATCAGAAAGTAACGCTATTTGTTTTTTTCAAAGGAAATTACAAAACGTACAGGTAAACGACTAAATGCAGCTGAAGCTAACATCTTTATCAACAGGCACCTTGGCAATTTAGGTATTTATCCTAATCCTGCACCAGTTTAGCATACCTCAATGAAGCCGCTGGCTCACAGCAGATTTGAGTTCCTCGTCAGACTCAAACTTCTGACTACCCAGAAATCTCTTCATGGGAGCAAAGAGGTGGTAGTCCGAGGGCTCTAAGTCCAGACTGTAGGCAGATAGTCTAGAACCTCCCAACCAAAACGAAATAGTTTTCCGTTGACAACGTTGGCCATATGCGGGTGTGCGTTGTCATACAGTCGAACATTGTTTTCTCTTTCTGGTCGCTTATCCTAAATAGGTAGTGGGAATGACGGTTGACCCACAAGGCAGGAACTCTGCGAATAGGATGCCTTGCATATCCCAAAAATCTGTAAGCATAATCTTCCAAGCTGAAGGTGAAACTTTGAATTTTTTGTGAACCGAGGATCGTTTGCAGTTTTAGGCTCAAGTGTGAAGTGGAAGACACAGGACTCATCTCCTGTGACAATGCCAATCAGAAACTCATTTTCCTCTTCGTTGCATCGCTGCAGATGTTGCAGATTGCACTCCATTCTTTTGCCTGTTTGTTCTGGTGTCGGACTTTTTGGAATCCAAAGTGAACAGACTTTGCTGTATCCAAGCTTCTCGTGCATCGTATCCCAATCAGATCCATAGAATATGTGGAACGTTTCACTTACTTCTTTCAAAGTGATGGGACAGTTTTCTCTGATGTCACCCAGAACACTAGTTATCGGTAACGCTAACTCTTCCTTCCAGAAACATTTTACGCCATTTGCACACACGGAATATCTGAGACAGTCGGCACCGTAAATTTCTTTTTTCCCGTAAATTTTAGTGGGTTTCTTCACCTTTTGCGAAAAGAAACCTTATAACATCTTGCTTCTTCAATTGTAGACGATGTGATAGTCGTGGCCATTTGTAAAACGACTGGTAGTAGGTAGTGCGTGTGCTTAAGAACAATACTTGTTATGCAATGTCTGTGCATGTACTCAGCCTTGTTTTTGGCTTTGTATGTTAATTTCTGATGTCCCCTCAAATTTTTTATTATTCATTGAACCAGTATTGACCTTCATGCCCATTGTGGATATTATATTCTTTTTTAAGGACCCTGTTATAGTTCTGCTAAACTTGATCTATACACAGGGTCGGGAGACATTAATATGACCACCTGCTAGTATCCGGAATATCCACTTTTGGCGGCAAGCACAGCAGCTAGTCGACGTGGCAGAGAGTCACTAAGTCCTCGGAAGGGGGTTGCAGATATCTGGGATCAGTGCAAACTGTAATTTCATCACCGTTGTGGAGGGTCCAGCTTGCGGACATGGCAATCGAGATGGTCCCACAAATGTTCGATGGGGTTGAGGTTCGGGGAGTTTGGTGGCCATGGGAGTAGCTTGAATTCATCCTCATACTCCTCGAACCAGTTGTGGACAATTTTGGCAGTATGGCAGGGAGCATTGTCCTGTTGAAAGGTGCCATCACCCTGAGGAAACACTTGTCGACACGTAGGGGTGTACCTGGTCTGCGACGATCGTCAGGTAACCCTCTAGCAGTATCAGTGTACCCTCTAGCAGTATCAGTGGATTCAGACTATACCACGAAAACATCCCCCAAACAGGAACAGCTCCCCCACCAGCATGTCGTCTGCCTACGATGGTGTCGGGATGCCTGTTCTCAGATGCTTCCCGGCGAATTCTCCATCGTCCATCCACTCTGTTCACCAGAAACTGCAACTCGTGAGAGAAAGCAACCCTTTGCCACTCGGCCGAGGTCCAGTGGCGATAGTCCATTGCGAATTGGAGGCTTTTTTCGGCGATGCACAGGCGTCAACATGTGTGCTGCTACCATATGCCTGCTCCGGAGCCCCAACCTCAAGAGGGATCGTTGCACTGTCTGGGTGCCGACACGCCTAGTGGCCCCACTGTTCATTTGCTGTGTTGGTTGCTCAACAGTGGCACGCCGATGGCCAGGCGTCTTAACTGACGCTCACCTCTAGGATCGATGGCCCGCAGGGCCCCACAGTTACCTCTTCGGTTGCTGGAAACTGTCTTGTTCGTCCAGTTGCGGTACACCTTCACAACGGCAACCCTAGAGCAGTTCACAAAGGTGACCGTTTCTGAAATGCTGCCCCCCCTTGGCTCGATAGCCAATGATCATCCCCTTTTGGAGGTTCGACAATTGCTGTGTTAACAGATGCTACTACACGTCTGCTGTTGTCAGCTTTTAATGATATGCAATGATTTTTCATCTGCATACCATGGGACGTTTCAACATATTCGAAGAAAGGTGGTCATATTAATGTGTCCCAACCCTGTAAGCTACTCCGCTTAGCGGAATAACACCAAAATACTAGGTCTCTTATGGTATGTACTTTATTTCTTTTAGGTATCCCGAGTATCGTTGTGTTGTTTATACAGGTGATAAAAATGTTTCTGCCGACGACATCTTGAGGAACGTTGAAAGAAATTTTAACATAACTCTGCAAAAGCCAGTGGAGTTTATATTCTTATCTAGTCGTCACTTAGTCGAAGATCAAAAATATCCATATTTCACCCTGCTAGGACAAAGTTTAGGTTCCATTTTGTTAAGTTTGGAAGCAATCTTCAAGTTTGTACCGAACGTTTACATAGATACAATGGGCTATGCCTTTACATTCCCCGTGTTTAAGTATTTTGGCAAATGTAAAGTCGGCTGCTATGTTCATTACCCAACAATTAGTCTCGACATGCTGGCAAAGGTTTCCCAGAGTCGGTCGGATTTCAATAATCCAGATTACATCGCTAAAAGTCCGTTTCTTAGTAAAATGAAGGTGGTTTATTACAATGCGTTTGCTAAATTGTACTGTGTATGTGGCCAACGTGCAGATATCGTGATGGTTAATTCGACGTGGACTGAGGGGCACATCATCTCGTTATGGAAAATGCATGCGGTAACGTACCGTATTTATCCCCCGTGTAACGTAGCGGCTTTTGAGAAACTTCCATTAAGTTCGGTAGACGAAAACGAACCCATCATTGTGACTTCTGTAGCTCAATTTAGGCCCGAGAAGAATCACGAATTGCAAATTAGGTCATTTAAAGAACTTCAAAAGTTACTCGATTCGGAAAAACGTGAAAGGGTTCGTCTTGTTATTATAGGAAGCTGTCGAAACGACGACGATCTCAAACGAGTCAACGATTTGAAGGAATTAGTGAGCAGTCTTCACTTAGAAGAATATATCAGCTTTAAAGTCAATATATCGTTTCAAACTCTTCAAAAGCATTTAGAAAAAGCTCTCATCGGGTTGCATACAATGCAGGACGAACATTTCGGCATAGGTAAGATTATACACACGTAGCTTTTAAAGTAATGCAACTCCTTTGGTAAATCAAGTAAGCCAAGCCAAACTGCTTTCATAGAAAGCGTATTCGAGTAGCGTTTAAAAAGCAATGCACCACAATTTATTTCTCTGAACGTATGGAAAATTTTACCGACTATTTTTTCAAAGAACTCTCCTTCTGTTTCTTGGCTTTATGCCTGGTTCCGGAAAAGCGCGTAATCCCCTCGGTACCATTCTCGATCCTGCTCATGCAACCACTTTTCACAGCATACACATCGTCGTCATTGGACTCGAAATGGATCTGATGGCTAAACGTGGAAGTTCAGTGGGACTATGGGTGGATGAGGCAACACGGTGAAGCTTGAGCGTGCAACACTGATATCCGCCATTTTTAACACTCACTTTTGCGCTGCCACCTGGTGACAGAGCTTGAAACTTCGCACATGAGAAGTGGAACTCCTGGGACTCCTGTAAACATCAGCCGCATAACATTACCGTATTTATTCTACTATAATGCGCATCTTGTAATAATGCGATTCCATTTTTAGAGCCCAAAAAAATAGTAAAAATTTTATCCTCTTGTATAATGCGGTCCCCATTTTTGACTTGTCGCGAGAAATAAAATAGGCAAGAATATACAGAAAAAGAAAGAAAAAAGGGGGGAAAACTTCTTTATTTTACTATTTCTATTACCAGTCACTGCTTTTCAGGTCATAAAAAGTGGAAAACATCATGAGTTCATTATAGAAAAGTGAAAAACGTTTATAAAGTTCCATTGCAGGGAAGAGGGAGAATGGCTTATTGATGGTCTCTGACAACACTTCCTAGAAAGAAAGCCTATATGCCCTGAAAATTTATACATTGTTACATGGCCATAGGTAGTCATAATTTAGGGATTATTATTGGTAGAAATCACGGTCTATAGATATTCATGGTCATCGAGCTTCGGCCATTTTCCATTGTTTCGAGAAGCTAAGGAAAACAGATCACGCCAGGTGCCGCATAGATCGCACCAGGGCTGACCGTGACCTGCGATAGAGGTTTTTCATTGAAACTGAAAATGAAAGTAAAGTTTCTGTCTGTCGATAGGGCGGCGTTTTTGGGTCGATTGTACATGCAGCGCCACTTTTCAATAGAGTTCCCGCCCTATTGGGAGCTAGAAACTTTAGCTTCATTTTAACAATGGAGCTCGATGACCATGAATATCTATACACCGTGGTAGAAATACGATTAACTATACCTTTTTATGATGTAATAATGTATGAATTTTCAGGGCACAGGCTTTCCTTCTGTTTAGATGTTCGTTAATTCATTCAAAATGGCGGAATGCGAAGTGAGCAGTGTTTCTAACTTCTAAGTTAGTTTCATTATTTTATTTAGTGATATTTATAAATATCCAATATTTTTCATAGGTGATTACTGTTAACAATAATAAATATATATTAATTTAATAAAATTTAAGTGGGAAAATTATAAGATCGACGCAGTTATGAAGTTATTTTCTTAGCCTTTAGCGACGGAAAATTAAAATAATAAGTCAATTACCTTGCTGTATAATGAACTGTACATTGTATATACTGTATATTAATGTACTGTGATGCATATTATATGCTAGCTTCATTTGAACTTCATCAGCCTGAAGTTCATTTGTTGACCCCCCGTCGTTGCAGCGCTAATATTATACTCTTGTATAATACGGTCCCACAAATTTAGGTGCTTTTTTAGGCTAAAATTTTTCGCATTATAGTAGAATAAATATGGTAATTGTGTCGTAGAAACAAATTGTGGTGCATTACTTTTTGAACGCTCCTTGTATAAGAAGCTGCAAATGATCAAAAAATTCCACGGTGTTGTACGGCAGTCCAGCGTTCTCAAATACCATGCACCCTTAGTGCTTGTACTCTTAGTAAAGATTTCTTCTGATATTGGATGTAAATGTCTGGACCACATGAATGCCTTGGCAGTTCCCTCAGTTGACTCTCGTATGAGAGATGGTTTATTAATGGTGTTTCAAATCGTCGCATAGCCATTGACATGGGGCGTGACATTACAGTTTCACAGTTTGTCAGTGGTGAGAAGATCATGCAGAACATCTCTGTGCATGTCCATGACATCCAAAGATAGATAATGAATGCAAGAAAAGTTCAGCGCATTGCAAGTGCCACCCCTCGATCCATTTCTTTGGGGATGCTGAAGGATGTGAAGAATTTTTACATAGACCAGTGTCCAGCAGCACTATTCTTTGTTGTTCAGCTGGGCTTCATGCTCGATGTCCAAGACTATATCTACCAATCACTGCAGAAACATGCTAGAGTAGATGCCATTGATGAATCCAGCTTCTGTCTTGGTACAGAGGATGGTAGAGTCACATAGGCAACGTGTGGTTGAAGAGCTTGAAGACTCACATTTTTGCCTCATGTGGACATCACATCCTATAATTCTCAGAGTGTTCTAGTATTCATATTGGACAATATGACTGGTCAATAATATGGGTGGTTATGCCCATCTCTTTTTATGCTTACCATCCAAGATGGACCATTCCAGCAGGACAAAGTGTGACCACATATTAGGTGTATGGCATCTGCTCTACAGACTGGAATCTTGCCTTGGCTGGCCAGATCACCAGATCCATCCCATTTGAGCTTGTGTGGGCTCTCTTGGAGAGACTGATCTGTCGCCTTCCACAGCCATCAAACGTTGTTGTGGTTGCCACTTTATGCCAACAGATCGAAAGAGCATGGTTGGCTGTACTAAGGGACTTCATTTGCACTCCGATGACAGTACGTTGCATCGGGTGAGGAGCTGCTATTGATGTTAGCACCCAGGATGCCACGTTATGAGTGCTGTGATTGCAAAGGGTAGGCAAATAATATCAGTTATGTGACATATACATTTCCTTCCTATACATATTGTAAAATTTTTTTTTCTGTGGGTTGCATTACTTTTGACTGTATGTGTGTATACAGGGTGCATCTAAAAAGTTCGGTAAATGAAAGCAGTAAGTCACACAATGTTGGGCCAAGAAATTGCGTACATGATCGTATCAGACTCCAACAGACTCCACTTTCCACTCCTGTACATCTGTGGGCAAACACGTTGGATGTGCAGTAGTAAGTGCTTCAGAACAGCTTCGTAGAATTCGGCGTTGATGATTTGCCCTTCCATTTGACGTGAGTTTTTGCACATGCACCGTTCGACTGCCCGTAGCAGACTAATCTACGTCGGTTTCTTGTGCTCCTTGCCGTCTCTCTTACTGCGTATGTGCATGGCCGCATTTTTACTTCACATTGCTTTTGAGATATCACTGAACTTTTTAGACACCCCTTGTATATCACTATTCAAGTAATTGTAAGCTTTGTTTTTAAGGTTAGGTTAAAAAGTGTTTAAGTTTATATTATTCCTTTTATGTTAGGTATTGTTGAATGTATGGCAGCTGGACTTATCACTATTGCCCATAATTCTGGAGGTCCTAAAATGGACATTCTTACGGACTGGGATTTGAAACCCACAGGATTCCTTGCCAGCTCTGCAGAGGAGTATGCTGAAAAGATGGCTTACGTAATAAATTTAGCTCCTGAGAAGATATTAGAACTGCAAACAAATGCTCGATTGTCAGTCCAGCGGTTTTCTGAGAAAAAATTTTCGTTCAGTTTTTTACTTGCCATTGAACCAATATTAAAATAGTGATTAAAAAAATTCATTTGCATGGACATTAAAAGGCAACAAAATTTATTCATTTTTAATTTTTATTTTTGTACTTTTCAGAAAAAAAAAAATATTTTTTTTTCACTAATGGTCTTTTTGTACTGTGCTCTAAAGTGTGGGTCTGTTTACTTGTGAAATTATCCAAGTAAGTAGAAAACTTGGTTTTCAAACACAGCTGTAGCCAAAGAATCCTTTGAATGGATTAATCTTATTTACATTAGAGATGAGAAAAATAAAATTTTTTTCCATTTCTTGGTTGCATACAGGGTGTTTCATAATTGGTGTCCCGTCTTTAGGTCCAAATAACGACTGAAAGGGAACAGATTGGGGGAAAATGAATATTGATTATTTGGTTTTAATGTCCCCTAATTCAGAATAAAAACATTTCTTGTCCCTGGGGGTGAAGAGGTACATTTTGAAAATTTTAATTTTGTAGGGGTAGGGGTTAGACCCCATGTGTTATTTAGAAAGTTGTAGAGCATCATATAAAATGTGGGTTTAGCAAAAAAACCCGGTGAAAAAATCTCATCCCCTGCCCTTTATCGAGTGGACAAAGGCTAGCCGATGTAGACAAAAACCATACTTATTAGAAAACAGTAGGGCCTACATTTGGAAAATTAATGAGAATGAATGAGTCGTTACCCTGAAAAGCTAATAAACTCGACTGGGCTTTCCCCCCCCAGGAAAAACATTATGAAATTTGAAAATTGTACATGGGAAATGGGAAATGTAAAAAATGTGAAATGAAAAACTGAGAAGCATTTCTCAGTTTACAGTCTTTGTAAACTTCATTGGGAATTGTAAAATGAAAAACGAAAGTTTGGCCCATCTACCTTGATGGGAAATCATTCTCATTCATTTTCAAATGTACTGTTTTCTAATAAGTAATAAAGTTCTAATAAGTTTCTAATGAGTTTTTCTGTTTTTGTATACATTAGCTAGCCATACCTTTCACTTTACCCACTCGATAAAGGGGACAGGGGGTGAGATTTTTTCACCGGGTTTTTTGCTAAACCCACATTTTACATGATGCTCTACAACTTTCTAAATAACACGTGAGGTCTAACCCCTACCCCTACAAAATTAAAATTTTCAAAATTTACCCCTTCACCCCCAGGGATGCGAAATGTTTTTATTCTGAATTAGGGGACATTTAAACCAAATAATATTCATTTTCCCCCAATCTGTTCCCCTTGACTTGTTATTTGGACCTAAAGACGGGACACCAATTATGAAACGCCCTGTATAGACATGTAGCTTAAGGAGTTTCCACCAAGAAACTGTGTAGTATTACGAAAGTATACAGAATGATTCACGAGTGTAAACAATTTTTGCAATTTGTTGGGGAGATCAGGTTGAGCAAAAAAAACTTCATATGAACATAAGTCATATTCCAAATAGATAAGAAATTGTAACAGATCAAAGTTGTATTAGTGAGTAGCCAATAGGTAAACAAAAAAAAAATGCATTGTTATGAAACTTAACAATCATCATTTAATTGAAAAGTATAAGAGTATATGATTTATGAACGGATATCTATATGAGAAAAAGACAAGACCCAAAAACCCTGGAATACAATAAATAGTTATTAGATAAAAATAAAATAAAAAGCTGACGTTTCGGATAGAGACTATCCTTTATCAAAGCAAAAAGGATAATTCTCTAAAGGCAATTAAAATATTATCCTGAAGTTATGAAAGGAGTACTGAAGGACGACTTTATATATAGTTGGCATAGGGAACAGTAAGACTGTATTGGCCGAAAAAACTAGAAAAGATCAAATGGGAGGACAGGAGATGAATTTGAAGACTTGTTGGGATAGGAGAGAAAGGAGGACAAATAGGAGGTAATAAGAGAGCAGTGAGAAAAATGCAATAGGATAACGCATACAAAATTAAAATTATAAAAAAGGTTAGGAATGATAGGGCGTCTAGCAAAACAATTTTGTAAAATTCCCGGAATTTTCCTTGATTTGAACAATGTCAATAATATTCTAT